>CM076579.1:1038085439-1038182474 GCA_034641835.2 Pinus albicaulis
TCTTCAAGATTCTTAATTTTTTCCTTTAACCTGTTAATTTCATTGGTTTGTATTAACATGTCCTGCATTGCCTTTACCAATTTACTGGCCTCATCTGATTGTTGGACTACAGCAGTGGAAGAATCAGTGGCAGAAGTGGTTGATGAAGTCAGTGGCACTACTGTAGCCTATTATCACTCTAGAAATTTCTTAAGTTGTGGGATTTGAATTTTTAGTCTAAGAACACTAGAGGTAACCACAAACCTACTTCAAATTTTGGGATCTAGCCTTCCTAGAATTCAGAGAGGGCTCTCTCTTTAAGATTTATCTTTGTTTTTTATTTATGTTTTTAGGCTAGTTATGATAGAACAATTGGTTTTGTTTTTAAAGGTTTTGGTGATAAAAAATCACTTAGAGGTAAACTAGAGAGAAATATACTTGTCCATTGGGCTATGGAGTCTAAATCTAGCTTGCAGCACTAGAATTCAAGGCCAAAAAGGTACAAATGTATTCAGGGCAAGATAGCTAACCCTCAGAGATTTGGAAAAGTGTTATTTTTGTGAAATTGTATGATCAGGATAAAGGACTATGAAGGATCCTTTGATCCAGAAAATGGAAGAAGGAGGCAGGGGTCAAACGGGAGTAGGAGAAATTAAGAATTCCTAACACCGGAAGTACACAGAAAAAAATTAAAATGGTAACTAGTTAAAAACAAGGAGTATAGGACTAGCCTGTAGTAATATTCCTAGTTACACACTAAGATAGAACAAACATATAATTAATTGCATGAAACTCAGAAAATAAAACAATGACAAGAAGGGAGTACTTCACTCATCAGCTTATCACAGGGTTCCTAAATTATGATGCCACTTTAGCTTTGTCCAGTTTGCTACTTCGAAATCAACACATAATAACCTCCAATGTTCAGCAAAAAGTCTATAGTAAAGTCTAGCAATTTTATTCCACACTCAATACTTCAAATGTAGAAGTATTTATACAAAATGTAGTTACAAATATCCTAGGAGACGTCTAGGAATATCTTTAGGAAATAGAAAATATCTTTACAAAATAAGAGGGACAGTTGCTTAAAAAATCAACAAGCTATCCTCTTTTCCAAAATAAATAGAACTACTTTATCTAACAAGGAGCTTTTGAGTGATTAGCTGTTTTTTTTGCTGGCTGCTAGAAAATATCTTCATTTGAGTTGCCTTAGCTGATACTCTTTAACTCTGATACACTTTTGACTGATATTTCCATTGTTTTACTGCTGTAAAAAATATTTCTTTTTCTAGTAAAAAAATTCAGCAGACTGTCCTTTTCTTTCATTGTTTCTTCTTGACTGTTTTCAAGGTAATTTCTTCACTGTTTTACCTCTCTTTTTCACATTAAATCTGTAAATTCTTGCCACTATTCTTCACTGGGAATTTTGATATTCTTAAGCTTTCTAAAATCCTCATATGCCTCCGTATATTTAGCAAAATTGGGTTTGAACATGAAAATATGTTTGATCTCATGCTGTAGAAAGAACAAATCTTCAAAGTGTTGAAGGAGGACTTTACCTGTGGGGTTGCCTTGTGGCAATGGTTTGCTGACTTGCTCCTTGGAAAATTCTCTGATTTTCTTATCATAATCTTTTTGGGGCATTAGTTTTTCATTGAAGACATGAATATCTGGCAAGCCCTTCTGTCTGAAGTTTGTATATTTCACCATAAACTTTGTTATGGCAATATTCATTTATTCACACTTCTCTTCCAGGTAGTTCATCAAATTTTTCTTTGTTACTACCTTTTTAATCTGTAAAATGGTCACTGTTCTATCCATTATCTGTAATTCTTCCAATTCTGCTCTGTTATTGCTATTCAGGAATGTGACGAGTTTTAAAGCTTGATCTGGCTTATCAGTTAACTCATCCTTGGTCTTCTGAATCTCTGCCTGAGCTGCTAACAATAAGTCTCTCTGCTCATATATAATCTGAATTGAAGGCCATTGAGTGTGAATGGCCTCAATTATGTTGGTCCATAGATTATTCTTGACAAAATAAATTTGTTCAGTGAATGTTAGCTCTTTTTGTAAGCCCTTGATTTGTTCTCCAAGTATAATTGCCTTCTGCTCATGGGTTTTAGCATTTATTCGAGATAGATTATTTGTGGCTTCAAGATTTTCAATCATCTTCTTTAGATTGTTGATTTCATTATTTTTCAAAGACAATTCCTCCATAGCCTTCACAATCTGACCTGCTCCATCTGTTTTTTGAACCTATGTTGTAGAAGAATCCGTGTTTGAAGTAATAGTTGAACTCACTGGCACTGCAGTTGTCGGTGGTTCCTTTGGTGCTAGATTTTCTCCTGATGTGGAAGCCACTGCTGTGGTAATCACTGGTATAACTGAATGAATGATAGGAGTGTCAGTCTCTTTCACAGTTTCCTTCTCTTGGACAAGCTGGTCCATTTGAGATTCCATTTCTTTGATCTGAGCAGTTAGTTTGAGGATGAGCTTCATCATCTCTTCTTTTTCACTTTTCTCTTGAAGGATTTATTTGGTTTGTTGATGCTCACTTTGAGGAAGTTTAAGTTGTTTCCTCAAAGTTGCAATGTCATCATTTTTTTTCTTGATCAACAATTCTGCTTCTTGAACATTTGAGGGATCATATCCCACCTGTAAAATTAAATCTTCTAAGGCTTTAATACTTAGGTATTTTGCATACAAAGATCCTTTGTCTAGCTTCATTTGATCCTACATGTTAAGAATAGTATTCTGCAACTTGGTAGCACTCATTGCCTTTATGACCATAGTTGAATATAACATTTTAGAGCTATGTCTGTCAAATTCAATTTGGTATAACTCATGAGCATTTTAAGTGTCTACTTCAAACTACACCTTTTTATAATTCGCCACTGTCTTTGGTGTTGAAGTAGTTGGTTGCAGAAATGACATAATCATTTTGTTTGTAGAATAGTCAAAGGATGTCAGTAGCCTATTTTGATTCCCTAGTTTTTCCTTGAGGAATTGAGAATATATCTCTGATTTAATTTCCTCATTCTTCTGCTTTATCTGATTATATTTTTCCTTGATATCTAAGTCTTTTTCCTCAGCTGTCTGTGAGGAAGAGGCCTCCATATTTTTTTTCTCGATCATTTGAGTATCATATTTACCTGTTGTTTGCTCCTTTTCAGTCTGTGCAAGAGTTTCATTGATTATTACTATAGCTTCATCATTATTTACCTCTGGCTCATTTGTATCCTCAACATCAATTAGCTTTTCTTTCCTAATTGAATCGAATTTAAGCCTTTTATTGTAAATCAGTTTGAACTTTGTTTCTATAGTTGATTCTACTGTGTATGTTCCTTCTTCCCTACCTCTTTTGACTGGAGTCTCTCGCTGTTTTACAAATTCCAGGGCTTGTGTTGTAACCATTTTTCGTGCTGTCTCTCTATTAGTGACTGTATCTATCAATGTGTTTTCCACCCATTCTTCTTGATTGGAAAAAATTTCAATCTTTGGCTTGGGCTCATGTATGAAGGGTGTGAGTTCACATTTTACCCTTAAATTTCTCAGGATCCCTTGAGGATCATAATTCCATGAAAAAAATTGTTGAAATTTGAATTCTACCAGTCTCTTTGAGATCTCTTTTTCTGCCTCTGTGTTATTTATGATAAAAGGACCAATCTGATTTTTCAACTTGAATTGATTCTTTTTCCTTGCAACTAAGAAGTTGATAGAGTCAGAATTTAGAACCTGTCTTAAATATTCCAATGCAAAAACTCTCATGTTTATGTATTTTGGCAACTTATAAGGTAATAAGTTGGATCCAAAAATTCTTATCTTTGTATGCTTTTCATAAAGAAAACAATCTCCCATTTTATTCTGTTCTGATAGTTGTAAGATTCTCTTCACTTCTTCATTGACTCTGGGTTGCTCTGATTTATTCAAAATGTTCATTGCTGGATGGAGGAAAAGGTCTGAAAAATCTGTATAAGTGAATTCACTATTCTCTTTCCTTAGCAAGGAAGTCCGGAAGACAATAGATAAAGGCTTGCCCACCAAGTCCATGTTTTGTAAATCAATTGCAAAATTATCATCTTGGAAGAATAAAAACAGGTGAAAAAAGTAGGAAGAGTATCTGAAACCCCTTCAATGGGTAGTTTGGTCAGCTGATGATGAATACTATCTGCTATGAAACTGGCATAATAAAAAATGAGTGTTGGAGGTTGGGCTGGAGATAAAGTGGATAGAAAGCCAAGAATCGATTCATCAGTGAATCCATCTGTAAAGTATCCTAGTATAAAAGATAGCATTGTAATAATATGCCTAGACCCTTCAGGAAATTTGGCAGTGGAATAAGCAGGGTTCAAATTAGGAATGTCAACATGGGAAGGAAAAAAGTCTTGAAATATCATAAAATTCTTTGGGAAATCCAGGCTTAAGTACAACTGGGTCAGAAATTCCATAGATAGGAGGACTAACTGAGGATCAGACTGTGATTGCAGCATTTGGTTTATGGACTCTGTTGTAATAGTAAAAAGGATTTCTTTGTCTGCACTAAAAATGGCCCTTTGGTCTGGTTCATAATGCTTTTGACACAATCTAACAAGGTCTTGTTCAGGATGAGTCAAAGGAACTACATATTAGGGGAAAATGAGTCTCCCAAATAGGCATTTCATCTTTGCCCAAGTACTTATCATAGCACCAATTATGTATTTCTAAAATGTTGAATTCTACCATAGGGTCAACAATCTTGTAGTCCATATCAGTTAATGGAAGGGTTTCTTCGGCAGCTACAGGTGGCTGGAGGGGATTTACTGATACCGTGGATTTAGCAGTGAGGGCTAGAGTAGCTTTAACATCTTTAAGAGTTACAGATTTAGGAGGTTTGGATCCTCCGGGCTTGGTTGATTTAGAACCTCCAGGTTTAGCTATGATCTGCTTTTGGTCATTTTGGACTAATTACTGCAAGCTTAAATTGTTTACAGGAGTGAATTTTCTTTGTCAGAGGATATAAACTAGAATAAGACAGAAAAGAAGGGTTTCCTGAATAGATTGGCTGCAAAAGGGGTTTTTAGGATATTTGAAGGCTTTAAACCCTTTTCTGCATGTGAAATTGATCTTTAGAGGTCACAAATTGAGGAAATTGGCTAAAAAGTGCTTCTTTCAGACTCGGAACTTTCTAGAAAAAATTAGCCAGGGTTTAGCCTCTTTTTTGGTGTTTTTGGGCAATTTATTTGGTAAAACCTTTAATTGGAAACCTAGTTTAATGTTTCTTTGTCTAAAATTTGAAATTGTAGGTCTTGATTGTCAAGAAATACCTTTGAATGCAGGTATTTGGTTCCTTGAAGGGTTCTTAGGAAATTGTGGTTGAATTTGAAGTTTAGTCTGGATTGTTGGTGTAGTCAAATGGCTTTAATGGTTTTCAATGGGGATTTTGTTGTCAATTTTAACTTTCTCTAGGTATAAGTCGATAATTTTGATCAAAAGGGTTTTTTAATAGTCGGATAGAGCTCTTTTACAGTTCAGAACATGCAAATAATCATAAGAAATGGTAGAACAAAAGGTTTTAAACTTTGATTTTTATTTATCGTAGATGCATTAAATGCAGGTCTTATCATCTGGCGAGAGTGGTTTGGATTTTCAAATGCGAAACTGGTAGCAGTTTTTGCATTGGGTTTAGGCGGTATGCTGTTTTAACACAAATGAACACGATCCAACAGAATACTAACACGTCACAGGAGGCAGAATGGGTAAAACCACCCATTTTGCGCTCGATTGGTGTTGGAAAGGGAATTTGATTTTTCTGAGCAATATTGATTTCACGCTGTTAGATCTTGTGATCGAGAGCGAAGGGTGAGGATCTATTTGAGAGCTGCAGGCAATCAAAGGTGGGACCGGGGCTAAGGTTAAGCAGTTTTTGTCAAAGGTTTTATATATGTAAAATCAGATTTCATATATGGTAAAAAAGGGTTAAATGATGGTGTTTTTATATATAAAAAAGTTTTATATATAAGCGAAGGTGCATGAGGCGAGATTAGGTTGGTAAATAGGGATAAATATGAAAAGGATAAGGTTTTAAGTCTTGCGATGTTTAACCTTAGCCTTAGGCTAAAAAGGGTGACTTTGCTTGCTTGGAGGCGGATATGTGTGGGAGTTTCAAAGATTCTTCAACCTTTATAAAGTGATAATTTTTTTTTCATACTTAGGCTAAAAATGCCATGAGCAGGGTATATGCATTTTATTAAAAAATACATAGGATATGCATGGAAAGCCACATTTTGAATATTTATTTTATTATATAGTTTTTAGACATGTTTTGAAGGGTTTAATAACTATAGGGGGCGGGGTATTTAATTAAATTTAGTTTTAGACCAAAGGGGGTATTATTTGGGTTTTTAATTTAGCATGTGCATATTAACTTTGGTCTAAAAACTTTTATAATAGTGGGTTTTAGATAAAGGGAATTATATAGATAGGATAAGGTATTTTTTTAGGGAATTAGTAGCATAAGTTAAAATTTAGTATGACAAGGGGAGATGGAATACAAAAATACATTAAATGACCAAGCAGATTGAATAAATAAAAGCATAGCTTATTATTTCATCATTTCACCAATTTACTTAGGATAGAGTGTTTTTTGAGGGTTTTTATATTTTTTATGAATGAAGGAAGTTAATTATATGGGAATTTAAGTTTCATTAAGTAATAAGGTTTCTTTACTTATAAATATTACTTAAATGTATGAATGAGGGATAAATAATGGTAAAGATGATTTTATCATAGGAATTCAACATTTTCCACTATCCAGTCATTGAGCCTTGGGTCTGGTCCCAACAGAAGTCAAAGAAATGCTCTGAGAGTCTTTGACTGGAAGTATAGAATACTGAATATATACAAGGGAAGGGAAATTAGTGATTTTTTCCCAGTGATGAATATTACATGATTTTTCCCACTTCTTTCTACCTACCCAACATTACTCTAACATTTTTTCTTCCTTTTAATAAGTGCATTTAAGCTTGCTACCTTGAAAAATTTTATTCTTTTGAAAGCATAAAACTATCTATTTCTACCTTATTTCATCTAAAGGCTTATATTAAACTGATGAGCTCCTCATTATTCTCTACCTATCTACTGATTTGTCAGGATTAAACTGTAGACTGACAAAACTTTATTCACTATCTAAAATATGGAAATTGAAAACATGATAAGTCAAGTTTAAACAATTTAACTCATCATGTATTATGGCATTTATTGACACTCTACCATAATCATTTGCAAAAAGTAAAAAGTAGTGGCATTTGGACTAGCATACTTTCATGTTTTATTTTCATCTTTTTTCTTTTGGGGTCTATGTATTTTAAGTCCTTTGATGTTTCTTTTAGGACGTTTTACCCTCTCTCTCTTTTTTTATTTTTTTTTTCAAAATATGGGAAAAAACTTGCAGAAAGCAAGGTATGTACATATTTTAAAAGACTATCAAAATTCAATTCAAAATTATGAATCCTATATTTATAGGACCCTAACAGTGACTTCACATGGGGATGGCATTTCCTAGTGAAATGTCAAGAACTCTAAGACTAGTAGCCTTCAATTTTGACCATGATGATCCAGTAATTGTCTTTTGTTTTATGCAACAACTCATATTTATGAAATTTTACTCTTTAAAGTTTAGGGCCTTATCTTCGGGCTTCGACTTTGGAAAAAAATATCCTATCCAATCTAAACTTCAATGGATATTTACAATGATGTAAAAAGTAATTGGGACTAATTATTGGTTAACTCAGAAGAATAGTAGTGTTTGAGCATTCTACCATTAATTGGTCCTTCTTGAATATCTGTTCCATCCAAATTTTTGATGAAGAAAGAATTGTTACCCCTATATCCATAAATTACATAAGGTCCTTTCGATAGAAAGTCAAACTTCCCATGCTTACCTTTGTCCTCTCTCCTGGAATCCCACTTTAACACTTGATCTCCAATGTAAAAGTCATCTTCTTTACTTCTTTTATCAAAAAATTTCTTGATTTTATCATGAGTGACTTGGGATTTCTCATAGACTTCTTCCCTTGCTTTTTGTAGATGAATAGTTTGATTTATCCTCCTTTGTATATCATTGATTTCCACTTGTGATTCTTGAATGATCTTCATTACCGGAACACCTAAAGATGATGGAAAAACTACATCCATCCAATAAACAATTTGATAAGGGGAAGTGCCAATTGAATTTTTGGTGGTAATTCTATCTGCCCATAAGGCATAGACTAACTTTTTATTCCAGGTCTTTTTGTTATCTTCAAGTAATTTTTTAATGATATTTACAAGGCTTTTGTTTGAAGATTCAACTAGGCCATTACCCTGAGGGTAATAATCAGTAGAGTGGCCTAGGGTAATATGGTACTTGTGATAGAAAGAAATCATTTTCTTAGATTTAAATGCTGCTGCATTATCAGTAATTTTTTCTCAGGGCATCCAAATATAGATAAAAGGTTGTTTTCTATGAAAGAGATAATGACTGTGTCAGTGGCTTGTTTGGTAGGAATGGCTTCAATCCACTTAGTAAAGTAATCTGTAGCAATCAAAATCCACTTATGTTGGCTAGAGGATGGGGGGTGAATTTCTCCAATGAAGTCTAAACCCCATTGTTGAAATGGCATCTCAGTTTAAATTGGTTTTAAGGGTAAAGGTAACAATTTCTTTTTTCCTTCAATAATTTGACATTTATGACATGAAGTAACAAATTTATTAACATTAGCAAATAAGGTAGGCCAGTAGAAACCAACTCTCAAGATCTTATATGTAGTAATTTTCCAATATAAATTCCCTTCACAGTCACCTGCATGAAATTATTCAAGAATTTTGTCAGCTTTTGCTTTCAATAAACAATTTAGTAATATCCCACTATGTTCTTTCCAAAAAAGCACATTATCTAAAATACAAAATCTCATTGCTTTAAGTTTAAGAAATCTAACTTTTGTCCTTGATAATCCAGGAGGAGCTTGTAAGTTAGTAAGTACAAAGATAATATCTGAGTACCATGGTGAATCTAGAAAGGCTTCACTAATCATTGGAGTCACCATCTCTTCCTGGTCATCAATCCGAGCAATAAAATTTATGTCTAATGCATTGTAGTTGGATTCAACCATTAATCTGGCTAATCCTTGTCCTTTAATGAGTTTTTTTGGTTTGATTTTTATGTTATATTCTAGGATAGTGGCAATCCACTTACCTCTTCTTCCATCAGGGCCATCCTGAGTAAGAATGTCTTTAGCTACGGAATTAGGGACATAGGAAATTATGTGGGAATAGAGAATGTAAACTCTGAAATATTTTATAGCTTTAACCAAGGCTAAGGATTGTTTCTCCATTATGTTATATTTCATAGGTGCATCTCTAAGTGTTTTACTGAAAAAGCTATAGGTTTTTCAAAACCTTGATCATTCTTTTGCAATAAAACTGCAGCAATGGTATGCTCTGATGCAAAAGAAAAAATTATAAAGTCTTTTTTGAAATCTGCACTGATTAAGACTGGTGTTTTAGTTAAAGTCTGGTTTATGGAATCAAATGATTGTTTGGCTTCAACAGTCCATTTTAAAGTTGAGTCTTTTTTTAGCATGTTATTCATTTCTCTGATGATTTCAGCTAAGTTAGAAATAAATATTCTCAAAAAATTAATTTTACCTAAAAATTCTTGTAACTCTTTGATATTTGTAGGTGGATGAATGTTCAAAATTGTTTCTATCCTAGCAGGATCAATTCTTATTCCTTATTTTGAAATTATATGTCCTAGTAACTTACCTTCTTCTAGTCCAAAGAGAGTTTTCTTGGGATTTAAAGAGATGCCAAATTTCCTACATTTAATAAAGACCTGTCTCAAATGATCCAAGTGTTCATTATTTGATTTTGAAAATACAGTAATGTCATCTAGATAAATTACCAAGAATTCATGAATCTCCTTTGAAAAGGCTATGTCCATAGCTCTTTGAAAGGTTGCTCCTGCATTCATCAGAAAAAAGGGCATTTTCACATACATGAAAGTGCCCCAAGGAGTGGTGAAAGTTGTTTTAGCCTGATCTTCCTTTTGGACTAGGATCTGGTTGTATCTTGAAAAACCATCTAACAAATACATTCTAGAGGAACCAACTACCGTTTGTAATATATGATCCATATTTGGTAAAGGGTAATTATCCTTTAAAGACACTTTGTTAAGATTTCTAAAGTCGACACATAACCTAATTTCACTTGTTTTCTTTCTTGTTGGTACTAGGTTTGAAACCCAATCAGAATATCTGATTAGTGCAATAATTTGAGCATCATACATGCGTTTTACTTCCTTTTCTATCAAAGGTAATAGAATAGGATTAATTCTCCTCAATTTTTGTTTGAATGGCTTCTGATCATATTTTATGGGAATTTTATGTTGGATTATGTTTGTGTCATAAGCTTTAAGATCTTCATAACTCCAAGAAAACATATCTTGATATTCCTTTAAAAGATCAATGTATTGTTCCTTTTCTTGTTGAATTAAAGATTTAAACAGTTTAATCATTTTTGGTTTTAATTCTGTCCCAATGTTACATTCCTCAATGTCAGACCTAACTGGTTCCATTTTTGGCTTTTTAGGCACATCATTGGAATCAAAAAGGTCTTCCAAAGGATTTAAACCTTTAGGCAAAAAACTGTCTTTCAAATCTTACATGTCAATTTCTTCTTCAATGATTTTCTCTATATCTACCTTCTCTAAGTTGTCTAAGTGAGATTGAGTAAATACAGTTGGTTTGTTAAATTTATGTACATCTATGTTATCTATTTCACAATCAAAATCCGAATGTATATTACAGTCTGTATCTATTTTACAATTTTGAAATTCTTCCTCATTATTTAAAAAATGGTAAATCTATTCATCCTGAGAGAAAATCTGCCAGTATTTTAGGTTGTCTGGGATAATTGGTCTATGTTTAACCTCAGCAGTATACCTATGAGTTGGTTGGAATGGTAAGTTACAAGCACTAGAAAAATTTGCTAGATAATGTGCTTGAATTTTTTGTTTTCTTGGTATAGAAGCAAACTTGCAGTCCAATAAATCATTACTTAAATCAATTGTTGTATCTTTGTATCTGGATAGTCTAGGATTATAAACATAATAATTTCCATTTATTTTCTTTATGATTAATTCTGAATATCCCATGATTAGTATTCTTTTTCCTCCTAAGTTTCTGATGATCTAGAGGCCTAGAATGAGTGCCTCATACTCTGCAATGTTGTTGGTACATTTGAAGTTGAGTTTGCAGGCATGTCCTTCTCAATGATTAGTTTCCATATTTGTAATCCATACTCCTACTCCTGCTCCTGATTTTTTTTATAGAGCCATCAAAGTCTAAGTGCCAAAGGGACTCATGAAATATGTTGTCATTGTTTGGTATTGGCTTTTTATCAATCAGTTCAATTTGGATTTCATTTTTAACAGAGTTACATAAAATGAAAGAGTCAAGGTTAGTTGGTGTAGAATAATTGGGGTAATTTATGGATCTATCAGCACTACTGACCATGAATTTCATTAAAGTTTCCCTATATAGATTTTTGGGTTGACCAAACACTGATGTTGTAGCATAGCTCATGTCCAATTGTAGATATCCCTGCAACTTTTCTCCCCATGAGCGAGAAAGAAGCATACCATACTTTAGTGGGATGTCAGCTACTACAATGTCCATTACCATACTCTTACTAGGGTACTGAACTAAATTCACACATAAGTCTTTAATTAATCCTAAGCACTTAAATTTTCTAGAAACAAATGAGAACAAATCTTTGTAAGGCCTGGTTATTTCTAGATTAAGAGTTTCCATAATAGCTTTAGGCATTAATTTATGGGAAGCTCCTAAATCTAACATAGCATTGTGTAAAATCTGATCATGGATGATAAGACTAATATAGAAAGGAGGGACTGATCCATCTAAATTCTTTCCATTCACACCAGGGCCGAAAATCAACTCTAGTTGATCATCATTCAAATTAAAGGCATCTTCACCATCATTCATATTCAAAGTTTCAGTTATAGTTGATTTGTATAAGTCATTTTTAAACAATTTTGTTAAAGGAATAGGTATTTTTAACTTAGCAATTTCAGACTGAATATTGAACGAGGATTAAGATTTACTAATTTGTACTAATTCATCTTTAGTAATTGTAATCTGAGTTGGTTTTTCTTGATTTTCAACAGTTGTATTTTTATCTTCAATTGTCTTGACATTCTCTATCTGAGTTTCTTGAGTTTTGCTACTTTTAATTTTCTTTTCAGGGACTGTTTGTGTGGCAGAAATTTTTTTATCATACTTAGAACTATCAGCAGGTGTTCTGGGATTATCTGTTCTAGGATTTTTTGATTTAGGATCAGCGGGAATCCTTTTAGGATCAGAATTTGTTTTTTTTACTAAATTAGAAGCTTTAGAAATATTAGATTTTTGTTTATATTTGGAATATTGAGCTACTTCATCAGTAATATCACCAATATTGGGGCTTGTTGGTTTTTTAGGACTGGAAGGATTGGAATTTTTCTTATTTTCCCTTGGGAGAATTTGCAAAACTTTTGTTTTTGGGGCTTCTACATTTTTCTTGTTTAGATTTTGGGTTTTTTTTTTTTTGTAGAAGAATCATTATTTTTCTGATGTCTAAGGTTATACTGACTGTTTATTTCATTTACGGCAAAGTCATAACCTTGGTTGTAGTCAAAGGATTCACTGGAGTTTAATTTGAGTTGTTGAAGCTCAAAAAGTTCCAGATCTTCCTGAGTGAGGAAAATGGTGTTGTTCTCATCTATTCCCATTAGATGATTGATTTCATCCGCATCTTCATCATTATTTTGAGAACGTTCAACATATTTCTCTTGAAATGGGGGCCTAATGTTTTGGTCTGGAGCAGCTTCTTTAGCTTTTCCAGGGTTATTATTTTTTCTGAAATTGGGATTTCTGATCTGAGGTTGATTATCCCATTGAGGTTTTCTATCTATATTATCTAATCTTTCTACCACCCTTTCTAAAGTTTTAGCAACTAAATCCAATTTAGCATCAGAGTTTGAACTTTCTTCTTTAATTGTAACTCTTCTTTCATTTCTAAGTCTAGAATTCCTAGCTAAAATGTACTTTCTACACTGACAGCATTTAATTGCATCTGTTCTAATGTTTGGGCATCTCTTTCTCTTAATTGATAGGCCATATTTGTATCAAATCCATCAAGGAATTTGAGCAGAACAGATTAAGGTGTAGGTTTAAGAGCTGCAGGAATAGAATTATAGACACTGTTATACCTAGTGCAGTAGTCTTGGAGAAACTCAGTAGGAGATCTTTTCAAAGCATCAAACTCAGACAAAATTTGAAGGGGGTTCTTTTTCTTTTCCCATTTATTTAAAAGTATTCTATGAAATGCAGCTAAATCAACTACACTACCAGCAACTAAATTTTTGAACCATTTTTTAACTTCTCCTATCAAAGATTGGACAAATAACCTCATTTGGACATCTGACTCATCAATTTCATAAATTTCACAGTAATCTGTCATTTTAGTTACATGTTGTTGAGCAGTATATTGTGAAATACCATCAAACGCTCCTACATTTTTTTGGTAATATTGAGGTATATCATGGAGCTTTTGGGGTAAGACAAGGGGAACATGCCTAGCAGCCATGGCTTGAAGCTTTGCTGAGCTGGGAGGTATAATAGTAATGATAGGGGCAGTACTGGATATGATAGCTGATGAACTAACAACTGTGGTTGAAGAGCTGGGAAATGAAGCTAGTATGTAAATGGATTTACTGGGAAATAAAGATGTGGTGCTTATAAAATCTAAATGCAAAGTATTGGATGCAGTGGATTGAGTAGATGAAGGAAACAATATCCTAGGTTGCAAAGGTAATTTAGGAATGAAACGGTCTGTAGATGAAATACAAAAAGTATCTATAAAAGAAGTGACAACATATAAAGATGAATATGTTGTTGGTATCATTGTTGTATGTATTTGAGAAAATGGAGGTTTTATGTAAGACAACAAATGAGCTAATTCAATAGCTTCACTAATATCTTTAATCAATGAAACATTAATATTTTCAACTATATTTTGATATTCATATTTATTTGATTTTGTTTCTACTGAAATATTTTTCTGTTTTGCATTAAAAAATGAAAGGAAAACATGATCTATAACAATATTTTTCAAATCAATTTCAGATTTAGTTTTAAACAATGAATATTCAAACTTCAAATCAAAATAAATGTTATTTAAACTCACTATCTCTTTGGGTAAATAATTGGATTTTCTTAATGTTAATTCAGTTTCTAAATTAACTATTTGTTTTTTCTTTTCACCAATCTGATCTGGGTTATCTACTATAACTGCAGGCTTAGTATCTGGGTTAGACCTGGTATAGTAGGTTTTCCTAGAAGCCAGAATGACTGTTTTAAATACCCACAACCTATAAAATAATCTTAAAGTAAAAAGATAAATGAAATATCTTCCTTTAAGAATAATTTTAAGACTGGGGATTGGTTAGTTCCCCAGTATGGTCGCTAGTATGTTATCACTCTAGTAATTTCTTAAGTTGTGGGATTCGAGTTTTTAGTCCAAGAACACTAGAGGTAACTACAAACCTACTTCAAATTCTAGGATCTAGCCTTCCTAGAATATAGAGAGGGCTCTCTCTTTAATATTTATCTTTTTCTATTTATTTATGTTTTTAGGCTAGTTATGATAGAACAATTGGTTTTTTTTTTAAAGGTTTTGGTGGGAAAAAATCACTTAGAGGTAAACTAGAGAGAAACCAACTTGTCCATTGGGCTATGGAGTCTAAATCTAGCTAGCAGCACTAGAAGTCAAGGCCAAAAAAGGTACAAATGTATTCAGGGCAAGATAGATAACCCTCAGAGATTTGGAAAAGTGTTTTTGGTGAAATGGTATGATCAGGATAAAGGACTATGAAGGATCCTTTGATCCAGAAAATGGAAGAAGGAGGTAGGGGTCAAACGGGAGTAGGAGAAATTAAGAATTCCTAACACCGGAAATCAGCAGAAAACATTAAAATGAGAACTAGTTAAAAATAGGGAGCACTAGATTAACCCATAGTAATATTCCTAGTTGCACATTCAAATAGAACAAACATATATAATGAATTGCATGAATCTCAGAAAAGAAAACATTGGAAAGAATAAAGTACTTCACTCATCAGCTTATCACAGGGATCCTGAATTATGATGCCAGTTTAGCTTTGTCCAATCTTCTACTTCGAAATCAACACATAATAGCCTCCAATGTTCAGTGAAAAAGTCTATAGTAAAGTATAGCAATTTTATTCCACCCTCAATACTTCAAATTTAGAAGTATTTATACAAAATGTAGTTACAAATATCCTAGGAGACATCTAGGAATATCTTTAGGAAATATAAAATATCTTTACAAAATAAGAGGGATAGCAGCTTAACAAATCGGCAAGCTATCCTCTTATCCAAAATAAATAGAGCTACTTTATCTAATCAAGGATCTTTTGAGTGATTAGTTGTCCTGCTTTGCTGGCTGCTAGGAAATATCTTCATTTGAGTTGCCTTAGTTGATACTCTTTCATCTGATACTCTTTAACATTGCTTTTTAACTCTCATACACTTTTGACTAATATTTCCACTATTTTATTGTTGTAAAAATATTTCCTTTTGCAGTAAAAATTCAGCAGACGGTCCTTTTACTACACTGTTTGTTTTTTATTGTTTTCAAGGTAATTTATTCACTGTTTTACTTATCATTTTTACATTAAATTTGTAAATGTTTGCCACTATTATTCACTGGGGATTTTGATATTCTTTAGATTTCTAAAATTCTTATCTGCCTCCGCGTATTTAGAAAAATTGGGTTTGAACACAAAAATATTTTTGATCTCATGTTGTAGAAAGAACAAATCTTCAAAGTGCTGAAGGAGGCCCTTTCCTGTGGGATTGCCTTGTGGAAATGGTTTGCTGATTTTCTCCTTGGAAAATTCCCTGATCTTCTTATCATAATCTTTCTGGGGCATTAGTTTTTCATTGAAGACATGAATGACTGGCAAGCCCTTCTGTCTTAAGTTTGTATATTTCACCATAAACTTTGCTATGGCAATGTTCATTGATTCACACTTCTCTTCCAGGTAGTTCATCAAATTTTTCTTTGTTACCACTTTTTTAATCTGTAAAATGGTCTATGTTCTATAAAATATCTGTAATTCTTCCAATTCTTCTCTGTTCTTGCTATTAAGGAATGTGATGAGTTTTAAAGCTTGAGTTGGCTTATCAGTTAACTCATCCTTAGTCTTCTAAATCTCTACCTAAGATGCTAGTAATAAGTCTCTCTGCTCATATATAACCTGAATTGAAGGCCATTGAGTGTGAATGGCTTCAATTATGTTTTTCCATAGATGATTCTTTGCAAAATAAATTTTCTTAGTGAATATTAGCTCTTTTTGTAAGCCCTTTTTTTGTTCCCCAAGTCTAATTGTATTTTGTTCATGGGTTTTAGCATTTATTTGAGCTAACTTGTTTGTGGCTTCAAGATTTTCAATCATCTTCTTTAGACTGTTGATTTAATTATTTTTCAAAGACAATTCCTCCATAGCCTTTACAATTTGACCTGCTCCATCTGTTTGCTAAATTTGTGTTGTAGAAGAATCTGTCTTTGAAGTATTAGCTGAACTCACTAGCACTGTAGTTGCCAGTGGTTCTTTTGGTGCTAGTTTTTCTCCTAATGTAAAAGCCATTGTTGTGGTAATCATTGGTATAACTGAAGAAATGATAGGAGTGTCAATTTATTTCATAGTTTCCTTCTCTTGGACAAGCTGGTCCATTTGGGATTCCATTTCTTTGATCTGAGCAGTTAATTTGAGGATGAGCTTCATCATCTCTTCTTTTTCACTTTGCTCTTGAAGGATTTATTTGGTCTGTGGATGCTCACTTTGAGGAAGCTTAATTTTTTTCCTAAAAGCTGCAATATCATCATTCTTTTTCTTAATCAACAATTATGTTGCTTGAACATTTAAGGGATCATATCCTACCTGTAAAATTAAATATTCTAAGGCTTTAATCCTTAGGTCCTTTTCATACAAAGATCCTTTGTCTAGATTCATTTGATCCTGCATGTTAAGAATAGTATTCTAAAACTTGGTAGCACTCATTTCCTTTGTCACCATAGTTGAATACAACATTTCAGAGCTATGTCTATGAAATTTAATTTGGTCTAGCTCATGAACATTTTTAGTGTCTACTTCAAACTCCATCTTTTTATAATCTGCCACTGTCTTTGGTGTTGAAGTAGTTGGTTGCAAAAATGACATAATCATTTTTTTGTAGAATAATCAAAGGCTGTCAATAGCCTATTTTGATTCCCTGGTTTTTTCTTGAGGAATTGAGAATATATCTCTGATTTAATTTTCCTTGATATCTAAGTATTTTTCCTCAACTGTCTATGAGGAAGAGGACTCCATATTCTGTGGCTTTTCAATCATTTGAGTATCATTTTTACCTATTCTTTGCTCTTTATCAATATCTGCAAGATTTTCATTGATTATTCCTATAGCTTCATCATTATTTACCTCTGGCTCATTTGTATCTTTAATGTCAAATATATTTTCTTTCCCAATTGAACTAAATTTAAGCCTTTTATTATAAATTAGTTTGAATTCCGTTTCTGAAGTTGTATCTGTTGTGTATGCTCCTTGTTCCCTTCCTCTTCTTGAAGTCTCTGGCTGCTTTACAACTTCCAGGGCTTGTGTTGTAACCATTTTTCCTACTCTCTCTCTATTAGTAACTCTATCTATCAGTGTGTTCTCCACCCATTCTTATTGATTGGAAAACTTCTCAATCTCTGGCTTGGGCTCATGTATGAAGAGTGTAAGTTTACATTTTACCCTTAAATTTCTCAGGATACCTTGAGGATTTTAGTTCCATGAAAAACTTTCTTGAAATTTATATTCTGCTAGTCTCTTTGTGATTTCTTTTTCTGCCTCTCTGTTGTTTATGATGAAAGGACCAATCTGACTTTTTAGCTTGAATTGAGTCTTTTTCCTTGTAGCTAAGAAGTTGATAGAGTCAAAATTGAGAATCTGTCTTAAATATTCCAGTGCAAAAATTCTCATGTTCATGTATTTTGGAAACTTATAAGGTAATAAGTTGGATCCAAAAATTCTTATCTATGTATGCTTTACATAAAGAAACCAGTCTCCCATTTTATTCTATTCTTAAAGTTGCAATATCTTTTTCATTTCTTCCTTGACTCTGGGCTGCTCTAATTTGTACAAAATGTTCATTACTGGATGCAGAAAGAGGTCTAAAAAGTCTGTATAAGTGAAATCACTATTCTCTTTCCTGAGCAAGGAAGTCCATAAGACAATGGATAGAGGCTTTCCGTCTAAGTCCATCTTTTGCAATACAATTGAAAAATTATCAGCTTGGAAGAATAAAAATAAGTGAAACAAGTAGGATGAGTATCTGAAAACCCCTTCAGTGGGTAGTGTGGTCAGCTAATGATGAATACTATCTGCTATGAATGTGGCATAGTAAAAAATGAGTTCTGGATGTTGGCTTGGAGATAATGTGGATAGAAAGCCAAGAATGGATTCATCAGTGAATCCATCTGTAAAGTATCCCAATATAAAATATAGCATTGAAATAATATGCCTAGACCCTTTAGGAAATTTGGTAGTGGAATAAGGAGGGTTCAACTTAGGAATGTCAACATGGGAAGGAAAAAAGTCTTGAAATATCATAAACTTCTTTGGGAAATCTAGGCTTAAGTACAACTAGGTCAAAAATTCTGTAGATAGGGGGACTGATTGAGGATCAGACTGTAATTACAACATTTGATTTATGGACTCTATTGTGATGGTAAAAAGGATCTCTCTGTCAGCATTAACAATGGCCCTTTGGTCTGGCTCATAATGTTTTTGACATAATCTAACAAGGTCCTATCCAGGGTGGGTCAATGGAACTACATATTTGGGAAAATGAGTCTCCCAAATAGGCATTTCATCCTTGTCCAAGTATTTATCATAGCACCAATTTATGTATTACTAAAAGGTTGAATTCTACCACTGGATCAACAATCTTATAGTCCATATCAGTCAATGGAATGGTTTCTTCAGAAGCTACAGGTGGCTGGGGGGGATTTATTGATACAGTGGATTTAGCAGTGAGGGCTGGAGTAGATTTAAAAACTTTAGCTGTTATAGGTTTAGGAGGTTTGGATCCTCCAGGCTTGGCTGGTTTAGAACCTCCAGGTTTAACTGTGATCTGTTTTTTGGTCATTTTGGAATAAATACTGCAAGCTTAAATTGTTTGTAGGAGTGAATTTTCTTTGTCAGAGGATATAAACTAGAATAAGATAGAAAATGAGGGTTTCCTGAATATATTGACTACAAAAGGGGTTTTTATGATATCTGAAGGCTTTAAACCCTTTTCTGTATGTGAAATTGATCTTCAGGGGTCACAAATTGAGAAAATTGGCTTGAAACGTGGGTTTTTTGGATACAGAATTTTCTGGAAAAAATTGGCCAGGGTTTGGCCTCTTTTTCAGTGTTTTTGGGAATATTTTATAGGTAAAACCCTTAATTGAAAACCTGGTTCTATTACCAAAGGTTTTCAATGGAATTTTCAAGTTTTAAATTGGTCGAAAAATACCTTTAAACACAGGTATTTGGTTTCTTGAAGGGTTCTTAGGAAATCATGGTTGAATTGGAAGTCTGGTCCAGATTACTGGATTAAGAAATCGCTCCTGGTCAATCATTAAGGGTTGAATTCATAAATTTTGGGTATAAGCTGACAAGTTGGGGCAAAACATTATTACATAGTCTATCAGAGATTTTATAGTTTTGAATGCACAAATAAAACATCAAAGTGTTATATCAAATGTTTTAACCTTTGATATGAATCACCATTTAATGCATTAAATACAGGTCTTATCAAATGGAGGGAGTATTTTTTATTTTCAAAATGTTAAACCGGAAAAAAATTTCGCGTTGGGTTCAAGCAGTAAGTGGTTTTTTCTGAAACGAACGTAATCATATGAGAGGATGCCACGTCGCAGGAGGCGGAAATAGTGAAATGGCCTATTTCACGTTCATTTGGGCTTTGGGAAACGATTACTCTGTGAACATGATATCGTTTTTGCACTGTTGGATCTGATAAACAGTAGTGAATGATCACGATTTTCTTGGAAGATGTGGCCAAAAAGATGGTGGGACAGGGGTTTGAATGTATAAGCGGGGTTTATCAAAGGTGTCATACATGTAAAGTTAGAATTTACATATATGGTTAAAAAGGGTTAAATAATGGTGTGTGTGTATATATATATATATATATATATATATATATATATATATATATATATATATATATATATATATATGTAAAGTTATATAAGTGAGAGGGCGCATGAGGCAGGTTATATGACTAATTTATGCGAAGTGAAGTTAAGTTTGCACCTTGGGTTAACTTTATATAAGGCGTGGGGCTTTATATAATGGGGATAAATATTAAAAGGTTAAGGCTTAAGTTTTGTGATGTTTTAACCTTAGCCTTAGGTTAAAAAGGTGACTTTTCTTGCAAAGAGGCAGATTTTTTGCATATGTGGGAGTTTCCAAGATTTTTCAACTTTATAAAGTGATAAAATATTTTTCATACTTAGGCTAAAAATGCTATGAGTGGGGTATATGTATTTTATTACAAAATACATAAGATATGCGTGGAAAGCCACATTTGAATATTTATTTTATTATATAGTTTTTAGACTTATTGAAGTGTCTAATAACCATAGGGGGCAAGGTATTTAATTAAAGTTAGTTTTAGACCAAAGGGGGTATTATTTGGGTTTTTAATTTAGCATGTGAACATTAACTTTGGTCTAAAAACTTTATAATAGTGGGTTTTAGGGGTTATTTAGATATAAAACAAATTATATAGATAGGATAAGGTATTTTTTAGGGAATTAATAGCATAAGCTAAAATTTAATATGACAAGGGGAGATGGAATACACAAAAATACACTAAATGACCAAGTAGATTGAATAAATAAAAGCATAGCTTATTATTTCATCATTTCACCAATTTACTTAGGATATAATGTCTTTTTAGGGTTTTTGTATTTTTATGAATGAAAGAAGTTAATTAAATGGGATTTTAAGTTTCATTAAGTAAGAATGATTCTTTACTTATGAAGATGAATTAAATGTATGAATGAGGGATAAATAATGGTAAAGGGGATTTTATTATAAGAATTCAACATCTTCCACTATCCAGTTATCAAGCCTTGGGTCGGGTCCCAACAAAAGTCAGAGAAATGCTCTGAGCCTCTTCGACTGGAAGTATAGAATACTGAATACTTATAGGGGAAGGGAAATTAGTGATTTTTCCTGATGATGAATATTACATGCTTTTTCCACTTCTTTCTACCTACCTAACATTACTCTAACATTTTGTCTTCTTTTTAGCAGGTGCATTTAAGCTTGCTACCTTGAAACAATTTATTATTTTGAAAGCATAAAACTATCTAATTCTACCTTATTTCATCCTAGGGCTCATATTAAACTGATGAGCTCCTCATTATTCTCTACCTATCTATTGATTTGTCAGGATTAAATTGTCTGACAAAACTTTATTCATTAACTAAAACATGGAAATTGAAAACATGACAAGTCAAGTTTAAATAGTTTAACTCATCATGGATTATGGCATTTATTGACACTCTTCCATAATCATTTGCAAAAAGTAAAAAGTAGTGGCATTTGGACTTGCACACTTTCATGATTTATTTTGATATTTTTTCTTTTGGGGTCTATATTTTTTAAGTCCTTTGATCTTTCTTTTAGGACTTTTTTTTACCCTCTTTTCTATTTTTTTATTTTTTCAAAATATGGGAAAACAACTTGCAGAAAGCAAGGTATGTACATATTTTACAAGTCTATCAAAATTCAATTCAAAATTATGAATCCTATATTTATAGGACACTAACAGGGCAGGCGATGTGGAGATGACCCCACAAATCACAAATACATCTTAATGACGTGGCAGATGATGTGGAGACAATGTGGCAGTGACATGGCACCACGATGGGACCCAAAAATTTTTATTGCAAATCACATGTTGCAAGATTTTATAACCAAAGATCGGAGTGAAACCTACGATAAGAATCTGTGATAAGGAAATTGTGATAGGAAAGTGCGATCGAAAATTGCGATAATATAGGTGGGTCTCATTTGCATATTGCAGATCAGGAGTTTAGAAGGACTAGAGCACAATGGATAGCAATGAAAAGTGTTGAACTTCGATGAGAGACTGGATGTGATACCTTCCAAAGGTAAGTGATAATACATTTAAAAGTCTGGGTGTATGTGTATTAAGTTATGAAATCGCATCGGGAGAAAGAAAGGTGTATATAACATATAACATAGAAGAACTTCGAATTGCGATAAGAAACCGAATGCGAGGCTTCTCAAATTTTAATTGCAATATAATTAAGGTCCAAGTTTTAATGTGTTTTCTCCATTTGTTGGGCCAGAATTGTAATCTATGGATAAATTACACTTCCCTAGACAGGTGCTAGTCTAGAACAATAGGTGAAAGACTATACTACTATTTCTCCTAACTCAGAATAGATATACAGAGAGGATTGGAGGCTTACTTGTTCAGTCGCTTCCAAATGGCTCCTTCTATCGCTTCTGTTGCAGCTTCAAATTCAAGCGGTTTGTGAGCTGAATGATTCCTGTAAGAAAGAACATTGAAGCAGTAGAAGATGCAATAATATAGATATCTATTCAAGCTAGTTAGCTAAATTAGTAAAGCATAAACTACATTCATCAACCAAGAACTTACATTATGGAACATCTAAATGAATACAGATGCATATAGGGAAAAATAAGAAGTACTCTTTATTGATGATAGAAGGAGAGGTTACAACCTAGTGATTGATTGGAAGTGACCTTCCAGCAAAGTTCCCAAGCCTCATCATAGTATAAATCTCTCTAGCAGCAGCTTCACAAATCTAGCTCTCAATTGAAAATCCTCCAGCATTTTTCTACTCAAATTCTTCCTTCTCAAACACTTAAATATGTGTTCAATTTATAGATGAATTGTAGGTTGTTCTGCAATCAATAACTTTCCAAAAATAGACAAGACATTTTTCCATTCATGTAGATGTCAAATGGACACTTGGATCCGAAGCTTGACACATGTGAAATCTTCTAGAAGGCACCGGCCAAGTGGAGATTCTGGAACAATGAGAATTTCTCTCCTAATGTGACCAACGCACCTATGAATGTTGGGAAGTGCTTTGCAGAGCAGCCTTGCATGGGGCTACCTGCATATGCAATGCACTTAGGCCCCTTAGAGCCTACGTTGGTGAGCTTTCATATGTTATATAATAAGCTTCAAACCATGAAACCTTTTCTTGATGAAAGTCTTGCTTGATTTGTCTTATTTCTTGTATTAGGGAATGTAGCAATTGAAATGATAGGGAATGATAGACCCTTGATCATTGGTCCTGGAGATGATGCCCAGCTAACTAGGTCATTGGGAATGGTGCAAAAATTGACCTATAACACCATTTCTTAGAAGAAAATATTGAACGCGAAGTTGACTCAGGCAATAAAATAAAGGATCGAACACAAGAAAGAGGACTCGTGTAAGACCCAACTCTAAGTGCTCAACGATATACCTTCCTTCCTTAAGGAAAAAGGACCCGACACTCATGCATAAAAATTATATGCGATTGTGGCTATGAGTTAAAAGGAAAGGCTGAACGTAAGAGAAAAGACTCCAGCAAGTGACCTGACTGTAGTGAAAATGGTAATGCGCCTATTAAAACAAAATTATAAACATGAAGGAAGTACTCAGGTGTATAAGTGACCCAACATAGAGAGAAGAGCATAGAACAGTGCCGGTAAGATATGAAATAGGCTGAGGCTATGTAAAACGTAAAGGAATGGGTCAAGTTGGGAAAATACAGTTAGGATGCACAGTTGGAAATATAACAGCAGGCAAAGAAGACAAAGGGATAGCAGTCAGAGAAGACAAAATGAACAACAAAGAAAGAAGTTGAAAGGGCTGAATTGAAATATTGTTGTAATTGTAAATGTAAATTAGTTGAGTATTTTATATTGCTTGTGATGCAAAGGCAAGTCTCCATAGGCATAGGAAAAAATCCAATGAGTGTTGTAATGATTATGACTAATGTAATAACCTGAACTAAGGTGTAAGGAATCGAATGGGTGGAAGGCAAAGAGTCATGCCTGTTCACTTCATATTTCCATATAGAATGCAAACATCCATGAAGTTATCTCTATAAATGATGTTATTGCAATGTGCATAGAGAGGTTAGTGAGTGGAAGAATGAGTGTGAGAAGATAGAGATGTTGTGCACATCTAGAGCTAATATGAAGCAGATATGAAGGCTAAAAGGGAAGCAGTAAAGAAGGAGTAAAATAGAGCTAATATCCAGGTAAAACAGCATATGATTTTATTGTAGTGTGATGGATTTGGTGCTTCCATACCAATATGTAGCTTGATATATGAGAAGTTGTAGTTGGTTGAGGTAGGAGCTTCCTGTGGGTTGTAGCCTACAGAAAATACATGGGGGTTGGTGCTTTCATTTCAAGTTGGAGCTCGATAGATGGCCAGTTGTAGTTGGTTGAGGTAGGATCCTCCCGTGGGTTGTAGCCTATAGAAAATAGATGGGATTTAGAACTTCCTTGCAAGTTGTAGCTTGTAGAAATTGAGGTAGTAGACTCCTATAGGTTGGAGCCTACAGAAAATCAGTGGTGAGAGGGAGTTGGAGCTTGCCTCTGCATCAAAAAAATAATAAGATGTGGTTTTCCCCCTTATGGGTTTCCACTTATATTTTTTGTCTATGTGCATGATGATTATGTGTTCATGTATTGTGTTTAATATGCTTATTACTTGTTTCCCACATATTAAGTTTGATGATTCATTATATATTAAGTTGCTTATGAAATGGAGGTGTAAATAAGTTTAAAGAAAAGAGTTTTAAAAGTCCATGAATGTACTAAACTGATTCAACCCCCTTTGAGTTTAGCTAAGGGTTCATCAGCTGATTAAGAGGATTACCTGGAAAATTTGAGTAGATTCAGCTAATAATTCGTCTGGATTGAAGTTGTGGATTTTTTACTCCAGAGATTTTTCTCAAATTCACCAATGCACAAAGGAACAAATGTGAGTTCAAAAGGCCCATTTATGCCCAAAATTCAAAAAAATTTGAAAACCCACTTGTCTAAAGTTTTTTGTTTACTTTTTTAATTTGTCCAAGAATTTATGACCTTTTGGCTTGTAAGTTCTGGGATAGGTTGTTTTCAGGACCTTTCAACAATTTCGAGATAATTTTGACCGCTTCAATTCCATGATCACTAACTTGTCATGGAAGGTATCGTGTTAAGAACTAACATATAGGTTAGGGAATTCACCTTCCATTGCACTTATGCATACTAGCCTCCATATTGAAATATTTCCATAGGGTTGATCCCATCATGTTATGATTATTAAACCATTTTCACTCATTGACTTATAAAATCATGATATGATGATAGAGCCATCCTTTACATGGGCTTCCTACTTAGATCCTCGCTACAATATGTCACCCATGCTACAAATTTTGTAGGCTCGGGAGTCCTTTTTAGTCCTACCATGACTTATGCGATGAAGGTTAATTCTTCTTCTTCTTCGCTACCTTTCTAGATTTATACCCTAGAGGCTCCCATTTTATTGTTGATTTGTTTTACTGCATTACATATTGACCATTTTTATAACTTGGCCTTAAGAAGGCTTCACTTGGACTCATGTATAGGCCAAATTTTTGGCCATGTCCTTCTCTAAAGTCAGCCTTGCAATCACTTAGCATCTACAACTTGACACCTTTTCTCATGGACAAAACATTCCTCTAAGTGTCATTTACCATTTTCACCACATTGCATTGAGCATAAAATTGTTCCTATCCTAGGAACTAGTGCATCTGTTCACCGAACCTCGTTCTATCCACTATATTATAAGAATTCTTTTATTCCTTTTCAAGCTTTCAATATGAAAAAGAAAAAAAATAAAATATCCCAAAAAGAGCAGGATCGAGACATTACTTTCATATTTTATGGCAGCTAAGAGTCAGTTGAGTCGCCCTTGAACAAAGCACAAAAAATCTAACTCTTTTCTCCATTTTGGATGGGTTTTAGTTTGACATAGGAGAGCCATAACCTTTTTATGGTGTAAGTACTCCCACAGTTGGTTATATCTTCCAATCATATGGAGGGTTTGTTCACGCCTCTTTCATGAAAAACTTATACAATGTTATCATATTCTTCCATATTCACAATGAGTCATGATTTTTTCAAAGGAAGTAAACCTGAGTCGACCTTTCTACGGTGTCTCTTGATACATTTTTTAGTCAGCCATACCCAGTCTATCAAAGCCTTGTTCTATCATATCATCTATTAGGTCCTTTTCTCCTGCTGGTTTGAGAAGGTCTCCATTGAATTCTTACCAGTGGGCTTTTCTCTTATCAACTTCGACAAATTTATTTGAGATTAAACCTATAGCCACAACCTGGCCCCATTTATATCATTGATAGGTGACCTTGTGCTTAGCATTTGATCAACAACATGGTTCTTTGATCGAGTGTTTTCCCTTGTGTTCGACTTCAACTTTCATTATCACACTTGGGATTCGTGCGGTACCTTAGTTTCCATTTGACCCTATCGGTGGATTCCTCGCCCCTTTCTTAGCTTTCATTATTGGTTGGTTCAGAGGGTTTCTTCCGTGCACTTGCTACAATTTGTGCATGCCAGAAATGTGCTTCAGGTTGGTTACTTCACTTTTCTTTGTCTGATTCCTTCCAAATTTTGGCCTATGGGTTACACTTGCATTGAATTTATGTGTGATGCCTTAATGCCTTCCTTCTAAGAGATATTTTCCCATCTACTTTGAAACATTACTCTAGGACTAAGGTCTAGAATCCTTTTTTCGGTACCTTAGGGTTTGTAGTCATCAATGGAAGATTCCATCGCTATTGATCCAGGTGGCTCCAAAGACACACACTAGAAAAAGAGGGCTGATGAAAGCTTATAAATAAAATTATTTGGATTGCTCTCAAACTAGGTTCAAGTTGAATATTTCATCACCCTGATCGCAACTGTGCGAACGATGCATCAATCTGAGCTCATATAAGAAAGTTAGAGCAGTTTGAAGGTTTTTAAGGCAAGGGAAGTGGGGCCCACAACATGTCACATGGCATCCCAGTAAGCGGATGGGACCCACATGGTAACGCCCTCAACTATTAACACATGGCACTCCTCCATTGGCCCCTTACCCCTGCAGGAAAGGAAAAACAAAATTATATTTAATTTCCCACATAAAAACTAAAAACTCATTAAAAATAATAATTATATATTAAATATAGTCGTTAAAAAATAACAATCAAGTTAAATATGGTAATTTTTTATGTAACAAAAATCATATTAAATATGGTTTAATTCCATATTACACAAAACTTCCATTTTTTTTGGGAGTTGTTACAATATGGAGATATGAATTCCATATATTATATAGCTTGAAAAAAATATATTAAAACTAAAATTGGGCTTTACAAAAATATTGGGAGTCAATGGGATTTGAACTCAAAACCTCCCAAAAATAACTATCTTAATATGATTACGCCAACCTCACACTTTGTCTTATTCTTTCTCACACTTTATTATAAAATGCCATTCAAATGGTTCAAGGAAACCATGGAGAATGATGGGAAATATATGAGAGATGAGGGCACAGGGAGGCTAATGGAGTCGTGAGAAAAGAGAAGGCAGGTCAAAAGGTAGACGAACACGTAATTTGAGGCATGATGATTCACGGATTTTGAGACAAAAAAAATTTTGATGCTTGGAGAATCTTTTGATTCCAAGGAGGTAAAATTTTCCTGTGTCAGAATGTATTGAAACTTATATGCATATTAACCATAATTTCATAAGGAATGCAATGGCGAGGTTATATTTTCCTTTTGAGCAGTGGTTTTGTCGATTCCTTGTGGAGGAGAATATTCAAGAATCTTGAGGGAATCTTTCAAATTCCTTGGAGGTCGAAATTCTCCGGTGTCAGAATGAGGTCAACCTTATACTCATTCTTCTCATAATTTCACAAGGATCTCAATCATGAGATCAAATTCTTGTTTTTCAGATGCAAATTTATAGATTCCCTGTGGAGCAACATCTTTGAGGAATCTAGGGGGAATTTAAAAGATCCCCTAAGGCCCAGATTTCAACAGTGTAAAAATTCAACAAATTGATAGTCGATCCTATGCTTCTCGGTGACAAAATTTTGGTAGTGCAATTAGATTTTCCATCTGAGCCTTATGTTTTTCAGCCACTTTTCAAAGTGGAGTACTAATTTCTACATTGAGTGAGTGAGCAGTCAATCTCATGCCTTTCAATGCCACGATTGCAATGGTGATTTCAGATCTAGCAGCAGAGCAGCCTATTCTTCAGTCATCTTCAATGTCAGGTATATGAAGTGTGGTCATGTAATTCTTTTTCTCTTTGCTATGAGATGCATTGTGTTGTATAGATCCCTGCTTGATGTTTGATGTGGGACATTGTTTTTGTTCTTGATGTGAGATGTAATTTCTATCATGGATTTTCATTTATGTTTGATATCCATTTTTTTCCATGTTGGTGGGATAATCATTATCACAAGTGTGTTTGATTGAGATCCCTTTTTTTCCATTTTGGTTGAATACCCATAGTCATTATGTGTGAGTCTATGTCATGTTGATAGGAGGTTTTTTATGAGTGATATTTCCTTGTAGTGGAACATCTCATGGATAGACTTTGCCACTCATGTTGATGGATGATTTCCTTGTACGATAAGAAAAATGCTTCCATGTACATCTTCACATTTACAACACTAAATGAAGTGACCAACACCATGAAGACACCGAGGCTCGGAGATGTAGTCCACACTGGACGAATTTCGTTATTAAACCTCTTGCATCTTTGTCGTATGATTGTTGCCATGTGTTCCTCTTGATTATATCTGCATGAGTTCATTAATGCTTTGATTAAATGTAATTCTAACACATCAAACGAAGTAATTTTCTTGGTTAAAAGGGTATCAAGAATTTACCCGGATCAACTATCGACAGTGAGAATACATTAAAGTCTCATGATCGATATATTCTATCAATTTTTCAACTCTAACTCATTCATTCACACTTGTTAGATTGTAATGGGGTAACTTGACTCTCATCATCATTATGAGTGAGTTGTCTCGTGTTTGTTAATGGTATACATCAATGACCGATAATCAAACGATTTCTCACATGGTCGACATCAGCTTATTTGTTCCAATTGTGTAGAATTGTATCGTAGTTATTGGTGAAGACCTCAAGTTTGCATCAACATGCTTTGGTTCAATTTGTCAGCTCCTTCAGTTTTCTTCTAGTGACACCATCCACCCTTATATGTTGAAGTTCATCACAACAACATTCTATATGTTGGCACCTAAGTTGCGTGCAGTACCACTTTTCCACCACTTATGATTTGGTACTTGGAGATCTAGTTATGACTTCAGTGATTAGATATCTTTGCTACATCATTGATCAATATTATATATGTGATATTCTGACATGACTTTGATATGTACTTTCGAGCAGTGATCAAATGATTCACTATGTACTTTACATTTTATGCTATACTTGTATACATATTAGATCCACTCCATACGTGTTATGCAGGCATGCTTTAATTTCACTGAGCATGGGTATGCCCGCCTCAGACATGAGCTTTCTTTCTGATTTATTTCACTGGTTTTTGGAAGGCTGAAATATGGTGAAGTCCTCTCAAGTCCTGACAAGATTCTTTCTTATGCATATAATAAATTTTTGCCATCATGTACCCCTTATGACCTCATATATCAAGGGGAATTTGTTAGAGCATCATTTATCACATTTATATAGTTGATGATTTATGTATTGGCCTTGGGCAACCCTTTCCATTAATACTTGGTCATTTTCCTAAAAACAATATTTTGAATTACATACATGACTCTACCCTGTCTAAAATGTGTGCAGTCGCAGATCTAATAAAATCTAACCTATTTATACAATTTAAAATATTAAAAAATATAAAACTCCCTATAATTTGGGCAGGGTTTACAGGCTACACTGGAAGCCCACTTACAAGAGCCCTTGTCCAAACTATTTCCCAAATGAAAAATCTGTTTTGAGGAAGTATAAGTACACCTCATGGGGAGGGCCTAAAGGAGGAGAGAGAAAGGTATCGATACTATAGCTTGCGATAACCCATATCAACTATTATTATCTATATGCCTCCTACAATTCGCAGGTTCAGGAAACCCTTGTTTCCTTCTTTGATATGTTAACCTCCTTTATGTAACATCCTTATGCACCTTTTATGGAAGAAGATTTTTGAGGTTTGGGTTGGATGGATTCAGAGGAGAGTTTCACTTGGAGCCGTGGTTGATTTCAGGTTATATTTCTCCACATATTTTACATACATCGATAAATAATATTTGTCTCGTTCCTAATGTCATGATCTTATATTCTTTTTATACATGTTAACAATCTCATAATTATTAATTGCATGTCATTTTTTATAAGCTTATATGATCTAACCACTGACATTTAGGATATATATGTTGTACAACTCATCTATGTGATTTTTCTTGAGTGATTTGCAGGTCTTGAAGCATGTGGAGAAGTAGAGGGTTTTCACCCTATGATAATGACCTCAAATGTAGGACATATGAGTAAGGTCATCTCTCGCAAGTTTACTAGTTTAAGCATTAGGACCTTTAGTTTGATTGCTTCTTGCTGTTATATTCCTTCTGATCTATTAGGTCCCTCAACCTAGACCTTAGGGTAGTTTCACCCGCAACACCTCTCGAGTTAAGAGGGAGTGTTGAAAATTGTAACTAGGTTCAACCTTCATAATGACCTAATTATAATCATGAAAATGTATATTTTTTATAAACAAAGAAAATTTTTTATTTTAATTCAGAGTATGGGTTTCATACTCAAGTTTGAATAGAATCATGTTCTTTTTTCTTTTATGTTTAATAGGTATTTTTAGGATACATAATATTATTTTTCATGTACCATAGTCCTATTTATACTTTTGGTCATGTGCCATATTCCTATTTATACTTTTTGTAATAAAGAAATAAATTTATTTTATGAAGAAAAAACCATTTTTGTATCCCAATACAAAGTCATCCCAAGAGCAAGATCAAGTCGACTTAAAGGAGGGTTATTTGACCCTCAGGAGAGGCTATAAATACAAAGGAGCTTGACCTCATTTGGATATTCACTTAAGTCAAGTTCAATGTATAGTAGTGAAGAAGAGAAGGAATAGATGGATGATGAAGAAGAGGATAAGAAGTCAAAGTTTTCAAAATATTCTCTTTTCTTCTCTCACTAGGGTTTTTGAAGCTACCATTTGCAGGAGGCCAATGTTGTAGGGATAACATTTTGTTGCAGGGGTCCAAGTTGCAATCATAGAGTTGCATTATTGAAGTTTTGGAAGCTTCCTTGGAAGATATATTTTTTGGGGTTGACTTGGGTCTTATAGGGTTCGTTGTCTTTGGTATTTATATCTTGGAAGTCTCTTTTTAAGAAATTTCTATATATAAGAAGAGAAGCATTTTTTTGGGTTCTCCCCTTAGAGGGATTTTGACTTAACTTAGAGCCTATATTTTATGTACTTTGTCTCTTTGTGATCTTCATTGTTTTTGGTAATTTCTTGATGAAATAAACTAAGGAAGTAACAAAAGTCCAACTAATATCACAAGTAGTTATCTGCAATATTACGAAAATAAGTTATAATTTACAAGTCTCCAAATTATCCAACAAAATCCTCTGAAGGATGATGAATAGACTAATGATTGAAAGTGCAGGATGGTGAAATTAAATCTAGCCCACTGCTTAAAGAAATAATCTCCATATCTGTATTGAATTATAGTTGCTCCCACAAAATAAGAAATAAATTTATATGCTTCATTTTGTGGAGGAGAGAAAATATTCCGAGACACATAATAAGGTGCGTGAGACACCTGGATGAAAATATTAAAGACCGATGTAAAAAATTAATAAATATTGAGATATTGATACCACTTATAATTTTAACACAAGATAGAGACTATTTAGATTAGGAGGAAGATGTCTCATCCTCAATTCAAAACAAATTTCCATATGTATAAAAATTTGAATGAAAGCATATACACCTTAGTAATCTCAACATGATTATGTTATATGGTAAATTTTGAAACTCACTTTATCCCATTGTAATATTCCTTGGCCAAACATGGATACCTTTTTTTCCAAAGTGTCCACCATCGAATTCAAATGGTTTTAAACATGGAAAATTTCCAAACACTTGAACTAAGAGGCAAGTAAGATAATCCTTTGGAGAATTAGAGCTTGAATCCATCCTAACCTTAACCACTTGACAAATTATAATCATTTAATCATTGAAGAATAGAATTTTTTTAACATTTATTTCTAAATAAGTTTTTGAACCCTTCCATTGAGCAAGAAACACCGCTTTGTTGTCTTTCACATGACCAAGACCCCATGAAAATTCTGACACAACTTTTTCATCCACGAAAAATAATTCCCTTCTTACTCTTTCCTCTCCCATAAAGGAACATTATGACTAAAATAAAAAATATGATGCATTATATATGTTATTTTAATTCCATAATGATAAGTTACACTACACTGGAAGCATCAACATTCTCCACAATGGAAACCATTCATAATTGACTCAAAAACATTTTTATTATCTTTAAAACAAAAGTATACATAAATAGGTGAATTATGCAGGTTAACTAATATATTTACTTTAATGTGAGGTATATGATTTCATTTCCCATTCCTTTTATCCTTATTATTTGATGTTTTGTTCTAAGGTAACCATTTCACACTATGAGGGTGTTGGTGAAGCTGCTCTTGGATATATCAATATATATATATATACTTGCCATGGTTACAATTGGTTTTTTATTTTTATAATAGAAAAATAACTTAACTTATGCATTTTATTAAAATAACAGAAGATATGTGTTTTTTCATTTGGGTTTATCTTATATTCTTGGGAGAAATTATTATTTTCCTCCCCACCAAGGTTCAATTCTTACAAGGCATGTGTTGAGGGGTGAAACCAGATCCAAAAATAGAAGAAAAGAGATATCAACGCCTTACAAATAAGCTACTTCGAGGGGGAAACCTCCAACACATTAAATCAATAAAAAATTCTTGGATGATACAAATGACCAAAACCTCCTTCTATATATAGGAGTCCATGGGGCCAGAATGTAATCCTAGTGGGGCCACAATGTAATCCTAGCCGACCTAACAATAATAATGTAAGGGCACAATAATAACAATATGGGGTTTATAGGGGTACAAAAATAAAAATAAGGGGGGGCTACACTAACATAATAAGGGACTACACTATTAATATAGGAACTTAACATGCCCCTCTCCTTCAAACAAGTGTTGTCCTCAACACTTGATTATTTCTTGATGCTTTTTCTAAAATTCTCATCCTCCCATGTGGAATCTTCTACAGGAAAGTTCTTCCACTTGTTGAGATACTCTGAAATTGATCATACTTGTCGAGTTCTTGTTTCTGTGACTGCTTCAGAACTTCTTTCAATGTGATGTTGATCTTCTTGTTGTTTCATTAGATTCTGCACCAAAGTTAGGTTATCCTTTGAGAGTTGGAGAACTTGTTGTTGATGCTCGATGTGATATTCCACTAATTTATCATCCATATTAGCTATTATTTGATCCTTCAAACCATCCAACTTAGCCTCCATTTCTTCTTTTAAACCATCTATGTCATCTTTAGTTGCTCTTCGTAAGATCGAAATTTGTTGCACTTGGTACCGTAATTTTGATATCTCATACTACAATTCTTCCACTTCATGCGTCAAAGTATAGCTTTTTGAGGGCTTAATGGGTATGGAATTATTTTTTGGAGGCATTATACAACCCAATACTAATAAAAATTCTAAAATATGCCCTTGGAATCACTTCAAACTACTTTTTCAAACAAACGTTATGCAATTTTAAAAACCAAATACACACCTTTTGCTTGCTTTTGAGGAGCTCGATATTGAAACAGAATTATATCTATGATTTCGGATCTTCAATATCTAAAATTTGGCACTAAAGTATCCCTCTAAATTCTCTTTTGAATGCCATATGTCTTACCTGATTTGGGTTCTTGAAGGCAAAGTTATGTCCAATCTCCCACAATGACCTAATTATGGACTCGTTCAGTAGAGCGAACTTGTACGACTTGCCACATGTCACTGTTTTCTCCTTTAGCTCTAAAATTTATAGATAGGAAACTACATCCTATGTAATTCCAGTCACTTTTTACATAATTCCAATCCGATGCTCAAAGAGAGAGAGAGAGTTATGAATATTTTCCCACGATCACCTCTTTGCGATGAAATTTGGGAGCCTAAAAAAGACCTAACTTCCATAGATCATATCTCCGAAACGATTACGAACCAAGCTCTGAATTTTTTCGACAATGTTCCTTAGGATTTCGGCTTCACGGTGTAAAAATTTTAGCTTCTAAAACTGCGTAGAACAAAACTTATAGCGAAAATTCCGCGATGACCTTTTTAAGCGAAATTAAGGATCCTGCAAAAATCCCTAACTTCCATAGATCATATCTCTGAAAATATTGTGAACCAAGATGTGAACTTTTGTGACGATGTTCCCCAAGATTTTGGCTTCCTACTCTAAAAATTTTAGCTTCTAAACCTTCATAGAAACAAGGTTATAGTAAAACTTCCACGATGATGTGTTTGGAGCAGCGAAACCCTAGAATCCAAAGTTTTGATACCAAATTTTGTGAAACCAGCTCCAAAAATAGAAGAAATGAGATATCAACGCCTTAGAAATAAGCCAATTCGAGGGGGAAACCTCCAATACATTACATGAATGAACAATTCTTGGATGATACAAATGACCAGAACCTCCTTCTATATATAGGAGTCCATGGGGCCACAATATAATCCTAGTGGGGCCACAATGTAATCCTAGTTGACCTAAAAATAATAATGTAAAGGCACAATATAACAATATGGGGGTTACAGGGGTACAAAAATAACAATAAAGGGGGCTACACTAACATAATAAGGGACTACACTATTAATATAGGGACTTAACATTTGTTGTAATGAATTTGAGCCTTGTTGTTGAGTCTAGCTAGTCCCTAGAGGAAAAAAAATGTATTTTCCTCATATCTAATATACATATATTTCCCATAAGGATGGGAGGAAAGAAAAACATTATAAATGTATTTTTTTTTTTTGCAATCCATTACTCACATTATTAATGTTTCCATTTTATGAAATTTTAGACATCACAATGCTTAATGTAACACCATCTCATGATGTAATACAAATATAAGTAATCAAAATTGGTTTCATGATTATATATATGGAAAATATATTAATAAATCAAGTAACTAAAAATTAGTTTGAAATTAGTGAAAACATTATCATGTTAGCATTGTACTATCTGTAAAAGTGTATGTTGAATCTATATTGGCACAAAAGGTTGGTGTATGTTTGAATCTATAGCATTGAAAAGGGTTTTACCTTGCATACATTGAAAAATGTATGACCTTTCGCCACACTAACACTAGTATGAAAACTTTTTTTGAAGGTCAAAATTAATGGCACATAAAGTTTCCCTGATATATATTTTTTCCCATGTTACAAACCCTAGGGAAAATCCTTGGATAATTTCCCTCATTCATAAGATGATACATAGGGTAAACCTTATATTATTAAGTGAATAAGGCCATCATTAATAAGAATGAAAGACATTAGATAAATATAATCACTATGAGCTCAACATGTCACTTGTGGGAATCAAACATAGGTGGGGAGAATGATAATCATTACTATAGACACTTGAGATAAATCCAATTCTAAGTTTATGCATGAATTTGGTGGTGATTCGGGAAAAACATAAGATGCCAATAGAATCCTTGACAACAGTAAAGTTGTAGGTAGAGATCTCACTTTCTTACACTCAGTTTCATAAAGTTTATATGGATAGGGAAGTAGATCTAGTGTAAAAATTCCCTCTTTGTTGTGTATCTAGAGGATCCAAGATTTGATAGGATGAGGAAAGATCCCATCCCCACCTATATTTTATTTTATCATTCTATAACTACATATATGATATTATATAGTTCAATTTAAAAATTGATAGCATGATTAGTCAAGGAGACTTGTGAAAATGAGACTTCATGACTCACTAAAGCTAGGAAACCCCACTTAATAGGTTCCATTTATTACAAGACTATGTTATACATTATGCTAGAAAGAGATCTAATACATCCACTTCTACTCGGGGGTTCTAAATCATTCTCATCTTACATGGATTTTTTGTCTTAATATACCTTTCACCTAAACATTCTTTGTTATCTTCCATTCATTAATTTAGTTATGAACTTTTATTTCATATTTTTTGTTCACGTTTTTTTTGTTCCTATTGTAAGGTATGGACATACTATGCATATAGAAGCTCACTATTGGGGTTAATATTATGTCATTAACAGAGATTATGGGAGCCTTTATGAGGGTTTTGAGTACACATCATTATCACTAATAAAGAGAAGATATGGATTTATATGTTATCCATAGAGATAAATTTCAATCCATAACTATATACTTCAAATGATACTATATGAAAATGAAATGACATAATTGATTCAAAGGATAACTTGAAAGTTTTCTTGAGAAGCATATTGTGATATAAAATAGGCTATGATATGTGTTTCTACATAGTCCTTTCTATAATGTAACCCAAATATAATATCATAAACAATAATATTAAATACATATAAAAGAAACAATTATCTTAAATTTTCCAGACAATGTTATGTAAAAAAACACTTGAAATTGACATTTTATGGTAACATTCCAACCAAAACTACAATAGAAATCCACCATTATTCGTGATAACACATGAATAAATATCCAAACAAATGAATAAATCTTCTAATACAAGTTACAAATGCTAATTTTTATTCTTGAATGTAACCCGTAGAGGAAGTTGAAATAACACGTAGATTTTTTTTTATATTGGAGCATATTAATGTTGAAAATGGAACCAAGAAAGATTCTAATTTAATATTCTGTTGAATTAAATTAGAATAAAATTGTAACTCCACATCACATGACAACTTGTACGAGTTAACTTAGTTAGTTTGACTTAGTTGGTTCAGTTAATTCAAGTTGAGGGTCTAACTGGAGTCATGTAGAGTGGCTCCTACTTTATAAGATCCCTTGTTGAGTTTATTTTGAGTTGTAATTAATTAATATTTCAGTTAAACAAAGTTAAAGTCATTTAAATTAGTTCCAACTATTGGAGGAACTAGTACGATGTCTAGCAGTGGAGTGAAATTTCAGTTTTGAACCAATTAAATGATAAATCAACCATAAAGAACACATGCACGTGTGATCTAAGAGTTAACCAGTTGATATTGGAGTTCAAGGGAAGTGTACTATCAGTTTTATAATCATCCAAATTGTATAAGTGGTGCATGCAGTCAGAGGAAGGCCTATGGTGGATTGTGCAGTTATGGATGAGTAATTTCCCTAAACAAAAGGAGCTAATTACCAAGGAAACAATGCAGGGAAATAGGGACTTGGGAAAGAATAAATTTGTTAAGTATTTTCCACTTCTTGTCTAGGAAGTAGTGAGATAGATAGAGATAGTTTATAGGTTGCTCGAGGTTGAGAAACACGTTGTAATATTCTCATATTTTTATGAATAATGAAATATACAGATAGGATGGGTTTTCAGCTGTGGATTTCCCCAGGAAATAACTGTGTAATGTGTTGATTGTGTTATCACACAAAAAATTTTAAAACATTATTTTAACAAGGTTACAAAATTTCATGGATCAAAATAGGGTTTTAGGAGTCAATTTAGGTTTGATCAAGGGAAGGTTTTAGATTTTTTATAGTTTAAAGCTCATCCTAAGGTTCAAATAAAGCCTTATTTAAAGTTATTTCATGTCAAACATTTATCATTTTCCATTTGTATTTCATTTCCCAAATTTTTTGTGCCAAAACTACCTAATAAGCCAAGAATCCCTATTTTTGTAGCGCATCCAGTGTCAAAAAGGTAGAAAGCGCTACGAAACTACTGAAAGTTATGAAGCAAAAACTTTGTTTTCTAGTTTTGAGCAGTAAAATTCAGAGGTTTCTGAGCAAACAAAATGGTATTTTAAGAAACTGAGAAAGGTTATTTTCAAAAATATATCGACCTCTCTCAATTTTCTCATAGGTGTTATCCGTTTGGAGATACAAGGCTTTCTTTGAAGCCCTATTTTAGGAAAACATAGTTTTCTTGTTTTACACATGTTTTTCAAAGGCAGTTCCTAGACATCATGAGATGTGTTGCAAAACCCCAAGAGAATTTTTTATTCAAGACATAATGGCCTACAAAAAACTCCTTCAATTTCTCAAACTACATCATGGATTAGGAGATTTAGGCTCTGTCCCAAGACCTATTTTTCAGGAAAAAAATAGGAGAAATCTGCAAATAAAGAAGAAACGCCTCAAGGAGCCTAAAATGAAGTTAGTATATGATTTTTATGGCTTGTGGACGATTATGAAAAGTTATATTTTGATTTTTTGGGCAACCACACATTTTGTTTGGTAAATTAATTTAAAAAATGCGTACTCAGCAGTTTTGTACCGCATTCAGTGTAAAAATGCAGAAAAACGCTATGAAACTACTGTAGCTTCCTTTTATGTTTCCTTTGATCAGTATGTAAGGAATTTAAAGGTGAGTCAAGAGCTGAAAATGCTATGAAAATGTGTGGAGGGGTAATTGCAACAGTGCAGGAGGAAGGAGTCAAAGTTTTGAAGAACAAAGGTTTGAAATGGCAGTGCTACAAAAGGCACTACGAAACTGCTATGTTTTCATAGTGCAATATATTACAGCCTTTTGAACAAGTTTTTGTAGCGGTTTGGACAGCTGGAGGCTAGGGAAGAGTGATGGGACATGTTAAAATAATCATCAACAACCAAGGACCATGAAATGAAGATTAAATGATGGTCAGAATGTTCAAGGAAGGAAAAGAATCTTGTGCCTAAAAAACAGGATATGGTTTCTTGCTTTTGTGGAGGACAGCAAAGTGGTCAATGAAGAACTGAATATCATGATCCAAATTCAACCATATCATGATATACTTGTCAATGATGTAATTTCAAGTAGATAATGTTTTTAGTATAAGGTTTTTAAATATATTAATAAGGAGTCTGAGTCTTTTTTGAAATAGGACTGTCAAGTAGGATAACTGTCTTTTCGTAATAAATTTCATGTCTTATGGTTATGCAAGGTGTCAGTAGTTATAAATTCGATGTATCTAGCCTAAAGGGAGATTATATGATGTTGTAATAGGTCTATTAAAGGCCAAGAGGTCGAATTTGTGAAGGGTTGGAGAATTTTTGGCAAAATTCCAGCTTATTGTAAAATCATTGTTTCAGCAATACAGAGATGGATTACTTGGCCAACTTGATATTTTGAAGAAATATTTTGGTGCTTGCTTGTTCTATATTTACCTTTTATGTATATTTCTTGTAGTGGTTTTCATTTATATTAGTCATAATTCATCCTTGTGATGCTTTGACTTCCTTTATAAGTGAATTGACTGTGTATTTACATGTCTCATGTATGTGTGTCCTACTACTAAAAAATCTGACCTGCCTCAACTTCCATGTCAATTAAACTCACTGGATCACTGAAATTTTGACTCCATAAGCTCAATGGCTACATATTGATATTATTTTCAACCTACAGGTTGGAAAATGTGATCTCAGCAGACTATTTTATTGTAAAGCCTTTGGAGCATTCTGATATATACAGTAACAATACTACTTTCCTTCACCTGAGATTCTTAGTGCATTTCAATGATTTTATGTCCTATCTTTTGAAATGTTTTTCTTCCATATTTTAAGTGATTATTACTTAGAATTCATGACTATTCATGCTCTGAATTCCTTTAAGTATTAAGCTGTGGTTAAATCTCTTTTAGTTTACTTTCAATACCTTGATGTCTCATTACTCAGAATTCATGTGCTACATGCTCTGACTTCCTTTGAACCTTAAGTTATTGGGATTTTCCTGAATGTGTTATCATTTCATTGAAGTATATAAAATCCTCAGCTTCCATAAGGAGATTATTTGTCATCTTTATCCCTGTCACTGACTCCATAGCCCAATGGTAGCAAGCCTTCATCTTTTAACCCTATAAACATACAAAACCAAGACATAATTCATAGACTTAGCCATCTATCTTTATCATTAATCAATATCATCAACCGTTGAGAGATCCCTCTTAGGCTAAGGAGGCTAAGCCTCAGTCACAAGATTGGTTTGAAATAGTTACACTGAATTTTTCTGATCAGCAGCTAATCAAGTATGATTTTGGTAATAACAGATTGAATTATTTCTCTTGTATGATTCATGATTTCACGATCATTTAATTATTTCCGTAGTTGGTAGACTAGATTTAAGTTTATTTTTTTAGTAAATTACAATTAGGAGCTTCAATATAAAAGTTATTTCTACATGGTATCAAAACCAAAATCACAATAGAAGAGAATAATTTGAAGTTATCTTTGCAAGATTGAATTTGCATAATCAAATATTCAAAGCTAGTAGGATAGCCTTCTATGGATTGAGACCCAAATATTTCCTTGAGTGTAGTTTGAATTATATTGCTAGGGATGAAAATATTGAGGCACTGTTGGAAGATAATGGGTTGAAGTAATTGGTAGTTACTAATATTCCTAAACCTCCAACATATAATACTCAGGATGTAGTATAGTGGAAGAAGTGTGTTGCAAAAGCGAGGAGGATCATACTGGAAGCAGTTTGAGATCATATTGTCTCGAACCTCCAAAAGAAGGAGACTCCATATGTAATGTGGAAATCCTTGATAGACTTGTTTCATAACAACAATAACCACATGAAGCTCACATTGAAGGATAATCTTCAGAATATCAAGATGGAAAAGGGTGACACAATACCATAGTACTTGAGAAAGTTCACCCAATGTCAGGATGAGCTTGGGAATGTTGGTATTACAATTTTTGAAGATGATTTGATCAGCCTAGCAGTTCTAAGCCTTCCCAAGAGATGGAAAAACTACTGGGATTCAGTAGATGGGAGGGATAAAATAGTAGATTGGGAGAATTTGTGGCCTAAATTGATGCAAGAAGAGACAAGGTGGAACACCAGAGATGGAACCTCATCCAACCTTGATGATGAGGAGAATTTTTCCTTGGATAGAAATAAAAATAAAGGGAAAGGGAATAAATCCCAATCCAAAAGAGATTATCATTAGGAAGGCAAGAAGAAGGACCTGTTGAAGATTAAATGTTTTCACTGTCATGAGCTGGGACACTATGACACAAAGTTTCCACACAAGAAGGTCAGCAAGAAACCCTCAGGAGGAGCAGTAGGTGAAGATCTTGATTCATAATTTGAGTTGGATTTCACCCTAATTGCATACATGGTGACATCCATGATGGGTAGTGTGTGGTATCTAGATAGTGGGGCCTCATTCCAAGGATAAGGACCTCCATATGCACATCAATATGGGATATGATTGAAGTTATAGTGCGACTAAAATTGGTATTATTAATTTTTAGAGGGATTTTGTTTCTCCTCTCACATTAAAATATGCCATGTATGTTCTAGGTATAAAGAAGAATTTAGTTTCAGTTTGTATGTTAGAATACTATGGATAGGATGTGATATTTAGCATAGGAGAGTAATTCCTTAATCACATAGCCATGGGACAAGGGAAGTAAATCAAGTTTTGGGTGAAGAACGTATACAAATTGGATGTAGAAGATAGTGTTGCTTTCATAATGAAAGAAGAGAAGATGTAGAGCAGAGACATCGATGAATTATGGCATAGGCAACTTGGCCATATTCACTATGGAGCTTTGAATACCAAGTATAATATTTCTAAAAGACTTCCCAAGTGTGCATTAGAGAAATGAGATACATGTAATGGGTGTACATTATGGAAGTACACCAAATCCACATTTCATGATAAGGACAGTTGAGCACAACCATTCCTTGTAAGAGGTCACTGAGATGTTTGTGGACCTTTCACAACAGCCTCCACGACTAAGCATAGGTAGTATATTATATTTGTAAACAATTTCTCACTTAAGTTTTGGATATTCTTCATGCAGAAGAAAGACCATAGATTCTCAAAATTTTGTGAATTTGAGGAAATTGTCGAGAAAGAAAAATGAAGGAAAGTGAAGGCTCTCATTAGAAATAATGGTAGAGAATATGTGTCGAATGAGTTCAAGAACTTCTACACATAAGAAGGCATTATACGAGAGTTGAAAACACCCCATAACCCACAACAAAATGGGGTTCCAGAGAAGAAGAACATAAGTATTGTGGGAGCTCCATGTATGATGTTGCATGATCAGGGCCTATTATTGCACTTATGGGCTGAAGAATGCAACACAATGGTATATGTGCATAACAATATGATGAGCTCCATTATTAGAAATATTTTGAGGGGTTAATGATCACTTGTTTTCCTTCTTAGATCTCTTTTTCTTGCATTTTTTATCATTATTTGGTTTTATGGTGCTAGTATAGGTGGTGATTAAGGCTAACATACTCCGAGTGCCTAATATGAGGTTGAGTGTAGAAAATCATGAATCATTAGAATTTTTTATAAGGATTTTATCATAAATACTTGGAAGAGACAACAAGTAGAAATTATAGGAGGATTTTCCACTCTCGTTAACTTTCAAATACAACTGAATGATCCCCAAGGATTCTGTTAGCCCCCTATGAATTTTTTGATAAGAAAACAGGGGGCTAAATTGTTTTTTGAGCCTTCAAAGAATGAATTTCCTTTGAAAACACATCATCATTGAAGCCTCCCTGGGCCTTTTCCCTCTTATTTCATCCCCACTTAACCTTTGTCTCTTCACTTTTCTCCCCTCTCTTAATTCCTTCCTAAATCCTCTAAATCATCTCCATTCCCCTTTAAACCTCACAAACACCCTTTGTTAGGCCAAGTAACCCTTTTTCCTCTCTATTGTTGCCTCTTTATAGTCTTAAATGCATTTAAAATAGGCAAAAAAACCCATATTCTTCATATATCAGGGTAGCCCCTTCGGCCCAGCCCCAAAACCACTTCCCCGCATGACCCGGGCGCTAAAACCAAGTGCTAGCCCATAAAGCGCTTATCGCAATCGGATAAATGGTCGCAAGTGCATTCATGTGTTAAAAAAAAAGCTCCGATGTGATGATGCTTTTATTCTATGGGTCTCAGGAGTGCTATCCACCATCAATTCACTTTTAATCCGACGGTCATCGCAAGTCCGCTCCGATCGCAATTGCATTTTTTAAACTATGCCGCCTGCTGCACCCCCTAATTTTGATTCGCGATTGCAATCTCCGTTGTCATTTTCCCGTTAATAAAATGGTCATCGCAAGTCCCATTATGCCTGCATTCCCCTGTTCACCCTTCGATCACATATCGACCATCGATCTGATCTGCAGATTGATGGCCCACAAATTAGCCGCCCTGGTGGTCCCCGCGGTCAATCACTGTACAAAACCGGCAGTTTTGATCGCACCACCTTTGGAAGGAAGGTTTTTTTCCTCATTTGATCATGATCAATGCCACAGGCCAACACGTGGCTTCAAGTTGTTTTGAAAACCTGCCCTCCCCAGGCATTAAAAGGTGACTATGGTCCCGACGCGATATTGACGTATGCCATCCGATCTGAGGCTGACTCATCGGACGGTGATCGCACCCAAAAGAAGCTCGGGGGATAAACTAAGGAAAATAGGACCCCTGGCCCACAATCAATCACCATGCGACCCTCCGATGCGATCACAACCGTTGATCTCCTCCTGAGATCCAACAGTCCGAGATGAATCACCCTCTGCCCATGACCGGGTCCCACCATCAAACCCATTTCATATGTTTTATGTGAATTTCCTTTGTAGTTTGATTCAAAGGAACAAACCTTTCCTTTGCATTAACATCATATTGCCCTGCCTACATATTTAACCTCCACCATTGATCATCACCATCCCTTCTGATCGAACGTTCCGCGTGCATTTCTCCACCGAACCTCCATTTTACTGCATTTTTCACCTGTTTTCCCAAGGGAGACTGTTTCCACAGTTGCACCACCTGTCCTCCAGGCCTCCACAAAATTTCTTCCACGACCCCTGGTTTTTATAATTGGTTTATTTCACAGTGCAAGGTTGTTACAGGGTGATAAATCCACTCCGAGTTCCACAATCACAACACACTGTGGTTCTAAAATACAGAGAGGCCATCATAGCCGTAGCCAGTGTATCAGTAGCAGGGATTAAAGGGGTTAAAGCCCATAATTGAATACTTAATGCTTAATCCTGCGTTCAGAGGATGAAGACACAGTTTGAAGAATAAGCACACAAAAACGATATATCAGTGTCACCATCAGCAGAATGTTCTTTCCCATGAAAGGATGAAGTGCCCATAATGTTTTCATTCTATACCGTGTTCTAGAGAAGATCTCTGCCCTGACAACAGTCCTGGTACTACCAAAAGCATTGGTTACACAGTATGGCAAACCCTAGAATCATTGATTTGCCTTTTTTTAATTCACCAGAGTACCACAAGTACTGCAACCGAGAATACATCAAAGACATACCTGGAGTAAATTTCGGCCTGTCAAAGACCACTCTTTCACCCAAAGAGTACTGAAGATTAACACATAGATATTAAAACAGAATGGGTCTTGAGCCCCTCTTCCTACTCTATTTTATGCCTCATTTAGTGTTTCATCTACCTCCTCTGCCTCTCTTTCTGATATAAAAAACTCATGAGAAAACATTGAAAGGGTTGTTAATCGGATATCTGTGAACTATAAGCTGTTTCTCTTGAGACATAGTTCTCTGTGTAAAGTTGTAAGATAGGCTAAGGAAGATGTTTTTAGACTAAATATCAAGCTATTGGTAATGTTGTACATGACTGGTGTTGCTCTTTAATATGATAAGCACATTTCTTTGGATCCTGATTTAAAGCAGCAGTGATGTTTTTCTATCTGTGTCCTTGTTTTCCTTTGGAGTTCATCATATTTCATTTCTTCTGGTATGCATCAGAAATTTGGTTTAGGATATACCCTCGCATGGTACCCTATGCTTCTGCTCTCCCTGTCTTTAATTTTTTCTGCTGTATTTGTTCTCTAAGGATTGGTTCAAGCTAATTTAACCAGTGTAGTAGCTAAAATTTACTGCTAGCTGATGTATGGATTAATGAATCTATTCTTAGATGTTCTTGTTAGGCTTTAATTGAATGAATTGGGATACTGGGAGTTTAGAACTCTGTATCTGTCTCACTAGGATCCTTTCCAATTAATTGAACATTTCTAAGTTCCCTTAAGCTGGATACCAAAGCATTGAGAGTTCAAAGTCTCTTTCTGATCTCAGGTTTTTACCTTTGTGTTTAAATCTTTAATGTTTCCTTGTCTGAAGAGTTAACCTTTTAGGTTGTGGATCATAGGTTGTCCAATGACATGTCCTGTCCCTGGATCTATTTCCTGAAAGGTCGCCTTCGAGGTTTCCTTGCTTTCACCTTCTCTCTTGCCATTTCATGCCACACTATCATCTTAAGATCCAATGCTTTAGATGACTAGCCCAACTGAAAGCTTGCATATTGAATAGCAAGTAAACCCTTTCCTGACTCCATCACCCAATGGTCTCGAGTGTTCTCTCAGTTATCTCTCCTTTAAACAAAATCCACTTTTCTCATCCTTGTCTTATACTGAAACCTTCTTTCATGTTTCCCAACAACCAAAAAAAAATCAAACAAATAAACCCGGCAGCTATAACCAACCTAATACCTTAACTTTCGAGCTTCAAAGACATAAAAAATTTTCCTATATAGAGAGATCCCTCTCTGGACCTAGGAGGGCTAGATCTTGAGATCTGAAAGTGGTTATGATGTTTTCTCATCTTTTGGTATTGCTAAAATTTCCAAAACATGGGAACTCCAACATAATGGCGACTCCAATGGGGAACACTTTGAGTAAAACACACCTTTAAACACTTCACAGACTCGAAGAAGACCATAGTAGCCTAGTTTGGTGGTTAATCACTGTGGTGGATAGTATACCATTCTTGAAACATTCTAAACCTTCCACCTGGTGACTCCATAGTTCCCTAACGACCAAAGAATCCACTGGTGATCAGTAGGCCTACTGATTATCTTGGTTCACAGAAGACTCCACTGGAAGACCAGCCTCCATAACAACATCAGCCATAATAGAAGTAGCGAGTAGGATTAAGCTATTTGATTTAAAGACAACATTCTAGCTTCAAGAGCCATTCATACAAGAGCTTATCCTGACCCAAACCCACCTGAAATAGTTGACAAAACCAAGAGCATTCTCAAGAAATATCTTGCACTTAAAGGACCAACTATTTTCAGACACATCCATAGAGCTAACTCTGCACCAGAAGACTTTACAGCTCTATCAGACCCTCTTTTTGACCTAGACTCTCCAAGCAGATTACCTAGAACTAGGTCATTCGGCACTATAGACCAGTCAGACCTTGAGCTTCCTGGTTCACCACCTCACAGTGGTCAACACATTAGGCATAGAAAGACCCCTCCGTCTACACCTCCTGATATCAATTTCATTCAAAACTTGGAGCTCTGTCATCCTAAATCTGCTCAACGGACTTCTGCTAGTCCTAGTATTCCTGTCATCCACATACCAGCTGCTCAAACTAATCCTTTACCTCCTCAAAATACCATTATGGCAGCCTGGTATGCACCTCTGGTGTTACCTTAGCCCCTAGTGCCCTTACCCAATGATTATCAATCAAAGATCCCACATTTCACTCCAAAGGAGTCTACAACAGCGCAACACCATGTAGATAGGATGGAAGATTCTTTTGACTACATGGAGATAGATGATGATATAGTCAAGATGAAAATCTTTGCACAGAGTTTAGGAGGCGACATAAAGAAATGGTTTAAAGGCTTGCCTCCTAATACCATCCATGATATTCCCTCCTTATATTAGACCTTCATAAAAAATGGGAAGTTAAGGCCAACCCTCTCCAAATCCTAGCAAAATACAAGAACTTGAAAAGAAATGTAGGAGAGAGTGTTCATGACTACTCTACAAGGTTCAACAACGTTTACAACGCTCTTCCCCTACACATGAAACCTCCCCAAGGTATGGCTTTAGTGAAATATCCTGAAGGCTTTGATGCTGACATGGCCTATCAGCTCAGGGAGAGAGATTACAACACATTGGAAGATATGCAAAAAGGAGCAGTGAGTGTAGAGGCTAACTTGATTGAAAAGAAAGCTAGAATGGGGGTTGAGAAAAGGGTAACATATATAGATGACACCGTAGCTTCCACATCTGACCCCAATTATGATTGTCTATCTAAAAATGTGGAAAAGCTATAGCAAATGATGGAAAAAATGGTTGTCATAGTTAGTAATCACAACAGGAACCAAAATCATAACCAGAACCAGAACTTTAGAAGGAACAATATAGCTCCAAATAGGCAAAGAGACTCAGACTAGCAAGTCATACCCCCATTTCAAGAGAACTTCCTTGATGAAGATGGGGGGATAATAGAAGAGTCTAAGGAGAACACAATAAATATGTTTGAGATGGATGACTCAATCCACAACTGTTCCACAGAAGGAGATCAACCCTCACCCTCATATTGGGATGAGGAAATATTAGAATCTGAGGATTACAGACTTGGGTTTGAAAATGCCATCATGCAGGTTAGAGAACAGTATGAAATTAGAAGAAAAACGAGCCTAGAAACTTCCAAACCAAAGGCTTCTAAGGTTACCATCAAGAAAAGACATGGGAAATCTTCTAAAGAAAATGCTGAAAGTAGTAAATCAGCAGCTGAGAGTTCTGGGAAGGACAAAGGAAAAGACAACCAAATCACTGATAAAAAAAGTCAACCAACTAGCAGCACTAGCACTGTAGTTAGTGCTCCTGATAAAAAAGTTCCTAATACTGTACATAGTGAGAATCATCACACTGATTCTACCACTAAAGTAGTGGCTAACAAAACATCATTAAGTATTACAAAGAGTCAATCACCCTTCAACTTGGAGAGTGAGATTGCAAAAATTAAAATCTCTGTCCCACTCTCTGAGCTGGCCACTCAAGATATATATAAAGGCCAAATTTTGAAAGCTTTAAATCTAGGTGAAAACAGCGACACTATCAATCTGAGTGATGATCAACGAACTGTTCTCTTTGGTCCAAAAATAGAGGGGAAGTTTCAGGAAGGGGTGGTACCTCCTTTTTATATTAGTCTCAATATCCATGACAAGATCCTACACAACGTGATGCGTGACTCTGAGGCATCACATAACTTAATGCCTAAGGTAGTTATGGAGAGGTTAGGCCTAGAGATAACCCATCCCTATAAAGACCTCTATTCATTTGATTGTAGCAGGGTAAAGTGTCTTGGCCTGATCAAAGACCTCTGTGTGAATTTAACCCAGATTCCAGCCAAATGTATGGTTATCGACGTTGTGGTGGCAGATGTGCCACCTAAGTATGGCATGTTACTATCGAGATCATGGGGAGCCAAGCTGCAAGTTACAATGAAGATGGATGGGTCATATGCCACAATCCCTATCTTTAGCCAGCCTAGGAGACTATATAAAGAGGCATAAATGAAGTTCCTAGTCAACAGCCCTAAAAAGCCTGAAAATTATCCTCTGTACTCTGTACACACAGATCTAGACTCCTTTATCCTTTGCAATGATGAATCCTTAGAGGAGTTAGAGCTAGAAAACAGAGATACGAACAATGAGATACTGCCCATAGATTCCAACATAATGGCGACTCCGCTAGGGAAAAATACCACTTAGTCTAGATTGGCTTTAAATTGCTGATGGTGGACAGCAGCCTACTCTAAATAGTCAAATTCATCCACCTGGTGACTCCACACTCCATAGCTCCTAGAAGACCAAATGACTCCACTAGTAGAAGACTATGAATTGGTTGAGAAGATACAGTGACCTATTTCTGATTTACAAACATGCTTCCATGCATATAGAGAAGATATGCTCCAATGAGTAGGGGGCATATCCCTGGATTCCCACACAAAATTCCTGAAGTGGACTGGTTAGAAAACCTACCTACCTTTCAGGGTGAAAACGTTGATGACCCCTTGCTACATCTCATCAAGTTTCATATACATGTGTGTTGAGGAGGTAAATCCCCTCTGCGGACAGAGGCGATCCCTACTAGCCCAGCAGGGGTCTAGCAACGAACAAACAATGCTATGACGCAAGCTCCTAGTTACGAATGAAAGAGCTACGAATAGAAGCCTACCTGGATTCCAACGCTACGATCTGAAGAAGAGATGTCCCCGTCCTTCAGCCCTGGCAGGTCACAATCCTTCCACGATCTCCGCGGATGAACACCTACACACAGAAGAAACGAACACATACAAGCATAGGAACCAGCATACGTAACTAAACATCGGTCAGAAAAGATATTACTCGCATTAACATGATGGAAAAAGGAGTGGAACCATAATCATAGTCATCTATTAAAATGATAAACGAATAGAAGTTACAACCAAGTTCTGACGTTGCAGCCTCCTTCGAACGGGTCTCCGGTCGTCCACGTCTCGCAAAGCTCGCCAAGGGAAAGGGAAACCTCTCCATAGTCTCGTAACAATGGTCTCCTCGCTTGAATGGGCCTTAAGGGAAAGAAGGGATTCTTTACAACACAAAGGCACTTGGGAATAGGGAGATGCAAGCAACTTCCGGACTTTCGGCCCTTAGCCTCTTCATCGATGGATGAAGGCTATATTTATAGAGGAGTGTTACACCATTTTTTGGTCATCTAACTCTTCATCATTAGATGGACCCAAATACACCATGTAAGACCAGTTTTACCCCAAGTAAAACTGCTTTCACTATGTTAATTAGGAAACCCCAAAAGGAATAATTAATTAAACCATAATTTAATTATTATTCCCAGTCATGTTTAACCCAAAAGCAAAGAAATTAATGAGATAAACCCATAGTTATCTTATTATTTTCTAGGAATAATTATTTAAATAATATTCCTTGTTAAATATGACCAAATCAACCACTATTAATTAAATAAATCATTATTTATTTGATTATATCTCAACCACTTCCTTAAAAGGATAAATAAATCATTTATTTATTTATTCTTCACTAATCGAGGGATTTTGACCCAAGTCAAAGTCCCTTTCCCTCCAACAAATAATAATAAAATATTCCATAGAGGTGGATCTAGATTTGGTTAACATTATTTTAATCATGCACCAAGATCTAGAATGACCCAATATTTTGTTATAAATAGGAGGGTTTTCCCCTTCATTCTTCACCTTTTGTTGCATACTAGATCACTCTGGATCTATACACTTGGTCTCATTTTCTGCTCCCATTGAGCTCTACCTTCTACATTGGGTTTTTCTACATCTACAAGAGAGAGAAAGCTTAGATCTGGAGTGCTGAGGACTACAAAGAACCCATCCCATTGAGGAGATCTGGATACACCTTCTTGTTTCCTCCCAGGTGCCCTGTAATATAAAAATTCATTCAAAAATCGTGTTCTTGTCTTGTCTGTTGGATGCATGGAACAAACTCTTTACTTTACTGCTTAATGTCTTTCTATTTATAGATCTGTTTGTTGCAGCGCTTTAACTACTAATTGCAGATCTGAAGATGTTTTGCAGCCATTATTGTTGTTAGGGCTATTAGTTATGCGTAGCTAAAGTGGTTCTTTTTCGTACACTTCGACAAAGAATTCATACTAACAAATGGCAACTCCACACGGGTTTTTAAGTCGAAATATTTCGCGTTTTCATATTTACGCATATCCCGGCTACTTCGAGGCCTAAGGCTTCTTTTTTTTTTAGTACACTTAGTTTTTCTCTTTTCTGTCATTTTTCTCACATAAAACCTAAAAACCTAAAATTTCTAACTTAGTGTGTTTACGGCCCCTATTGCGCGGGTAAGCGACACATTTGCTTTGAGACGACGATTTTCGAGAAAAATGCGCAGCGGAAACAGCCGGAACGGGGGGGTCGCACCTTTTGGCCCAAAACCTGCGACCTGGACGCACTTTTCAGCCTGTAACCTGCGACCTCGACCAAAATCAGGTCAGAACCTGCGACCTGCCTTTTTTCCAGCATTTTTTCTGTAATTTTTCTGGGTTCTGCTGCAGCCTCTGCCAGGGTTTTCCAGCCTCTGTCTCAGCCCGCCTTGACCAAGATCTGATTTGTTTTTACTCATCTAAGTGGGAACCCAGCCCCTTAGGGCTTTAGTACCCTCCACTTTTTGTGGAAGAGTTTCAGCTGTTTCAGCCGTCGGTTTCAGAGCTTCAGCCCTTTCTTTTTCCGGATCTGTGACCTCACTTCCAGATCCATCGAAATTAGCCTATTTTCCTTTCAAATCACCTCTTGTCGTTTTGTTTGGACCTCCCCTAAAGGCCTCTGCCTTGCCCCTCCCGGCTTTTTGCTGATTTCCCTTTTTTCCAGCCACCTTGCCCCTGTCTCTTGGCTGTGATCTGCACCCCTTATCTGCAGCTTTATCCTCCAGATCCCTGTCCCCTTTGACCCTAGATCTGTTGAGCTTCGTTTGTGTGTGTTTCCATAGTTTTTCTTTTTCTTTTCAGCATAGTTTTGAGAGACCCACTTTCTTGGGTTTGATAGATGCATATGTAGCTGTTATTTTTCTGTTATTTCAGCATTTTTATTCTGTTCTCTGTAGGTTTATTTTCAGCTACGTTGCACACTTTTTGCTCTCAACAACGGAAAGGGTTTAAAAATTAAAATTAACGCACACCACACACTGACCTTAAGTGAAGAAGCGCCTGGTTTACACCGCCTGGAAAAGACTCTAAAATCAATCATCACTGCACCTTATCTGCCCTTGACCTTCTTGATTTTTTCCCTTTCTGCCCTTGTCGGTTTCCTTCTTCCTGTCATCATTGCGCCCCCAAGGCGCCTTTCCCGGAGACTTCTTGGCCTTCATCCTCAGTTCCCGGTTGATCGACGTGCTCCGCACCGTCGTCGTCGAGCCAGTCCACCTTCGAGTCCGCACTCCGACTCCTCTCCTGATTCCTCAGGTCCCCCTTCTCCTCCCGGTTCTCCCCCTTTTCCCTTCACCATGTCTGGATCAGGGCCCAATGCTAGCGGCCCCAATACCGGCCCTCCTTCTAGCGGAACCGTCACAACCACTACTCCGGCCACCCCTGTGCTGCCGTACACTGCAGGCCTCAGCCTCCCCGATTTCCATCAGTTGATTAACGACCCCATTCACCATAATACTACCTGGCCCACTATGCCTACCAAGTTACCCTCCGATATCCCTAAGTTCGAGGGCCTTAATGGCGAAGACCCAACCAATCACGTCCTGTCTTTCCACATGTGGTGTTCCTCCAACTCCATTACCGATGACTCCATCCGTCTTCGTTTGTTCCAACGCACGCTTACCGGCGAAGCTTCTAAATGGTATGTCGAACGGGCCACTTCCTCCCATACCACGTTCGAGACTCTTGCCCAAGCCTTCTTGTCGTACTTCCAGCTCCCTCTCCGATACGACACTGGTACGGAGCTCTTGACTTCATTTAAGCAATCTTCTTCCACACGCCTTTCTGCCCATGTTCAGGAATGGCGACGAAGACGGAGCTTATGTCGAGCCCCTCCCTTTGAAGATCGGGTTTACATGGACTGGTTCCTTCGCACCCTCCCGTCTCCCATCGGCAAAGATGTAGCCTCTCACTTTCCTCAATCTGAAGAAGCCGCCCTCCAAATAGCTTTAAAATATGACCTGATCTACGCTCAATCTGGTTATGTTTATACCGTTCTTCCTGACATCCCCAGGCCCGGTGGCGCTAACGCCCCGGGGGCATCTCATTCCGCCGAAGGTATTGTTGGATCTCTTTCCCACCCCTCTGCTCACCCTCCTATGAGCCATGGCCTTCCTCGGGGGGGGGGGCCAGCACCTCTAGCACTCTGCCCCCTCCCGGCACCATGTATCCAGGATACGGCATGCCTCCTCCTTTTGCCCAACCTCCCGCTTACCTCAATGCTGCCCAACCCAACCCTTACTTTTATCCGCAGCCTGGTGCGCCAGCTCCCCCAGCATATGCGTTTCCGCCTCCCTTGCCTCCTCACCACCTGCAACAGCCCTTACAACCCCCTCCAGGGCAAGGATTTGCGCAGCAGGGTGCGTTTAATCCCCCTTCCCAAAGAAGGCGGAGAGGCAACCAGAACCCATCTGCCCCTGGTAACCGAGGACCCAATTCTGGTCAGGACCCTAACACTAGCAACCAGCCTCAGGGCATTCCGCCCAGGCCGGACAGGCCGCTTCGCACAAACAAGCCCTGTTCATGTTGCGGTGTTTACGGTCACTACACTCACGATTGTCCTCTCTTACCCCAGATGCGACAGATGTGGGAGTCTCAAGCCACATTGCGCGGACAGCACGCCTCCCCTCACGCTCCTCCTAATGTGGCCACCACCCAGCCAGCTGTGTTCACTGATCCTTTCCCTCAACAGGGATTCGTGGCTACCCAACCCCCTGACAGCCATGCAGCCACACCCTCGTCCATTTCTGGTTCCTCTGATTACCAGATCCTTATGATGCGCTCCGATCCTTCCCCTTCCGTCGCTCCCGCTGACAACCAAATGATTGTTTTTGACGCCACCCAATCGGACCATCCCCCTCTTCCTCCTTCCGTTGCTTTCCAACTCCCTGTCAAAATCCGGAATGCCACGGTATCCCGATGTATAATTGATGAGGGGGCATCCACCTGTGTGATGTCCGCTTCGGTTTGGAAGCAACTCGGATTCCCTGAGCTGGCCCCTTCCACGATCACCCTTCGAGCGTGGGACGGTCATGCCTCCCAGCCTATTGGCCTGTTCCATAACTGTCCCATCACTCTCGCCGGTAAGACCGTTTGCGTTGATGTCGAAGTCATTGACGCCCCTTTAGACTACAACATTCTATTGGGGCGAAGCTACACCTATGCCATGTCTGCTGTCCCCTCCGCGGTCTTCCGCAAGATGTCTTTTCCACATAATGGGAAGATAGTCACCATTGACCAGCTATCTTATCACGAGACGCCGTCTCCGACCCCCTCCGAGACCACCATCTCTTCCGTAGCCAACAAGCAAACCGTCGATTCCTTGACCAGTGTCTCCCCCGGCGTCTATAAAGATTCTACCCTGCTTGGTACTTTCCCTCGCCTCCCCCCCCCTCCTGTTACCGATCCCAGCTTGTCGAATGTTTGCATGATGCAATCGTCTCAGGCCACCCATAAGCGGCCTGCCTCAGCTAGTCCACAACCTCCTCCCCGCCCTCCGCGACCCGCTTCTAGCCATTCATCTCAGCCAGCCGGACCTTCTCCTTCTGGCCCTCCCCCCACAGCTGGTATCCCCGAACCTCTTCATCCTCCCGTCTCGGTTCCCCCCGGCCTTGCCCATCTCGGAGCCGTACCTCTTGGTCATTACCCCGCTGGACAGATCCCCTTCTTGGCTCCCCCTCCTGGAGTATCTTCTGTCCCCGTCATGGCCACCCTCTCTCTCCCTAACTTGACCTTGGGCATTCCAGTCTGGTACCTTGACCCCCCAGCCGCCACCCCCCCTGGTCTCCCCAAACCTTATATGGCTTTGACACCGGTTCAACCGATCCCCCTCGCTTCCTCCATAGCCACTGTGCCCCCTGCACCTCCATCGGACCCTTCTCCTGTTGTGCCGGCTCCCGAGAAGACAGGCAAAGCCCGCAGGGGGGCAACCCATAACGATCCAGCCCCCCCGACATCCCGTAACCCCCCACGACCACCAAAGCCCGCCATTCGATGTGCTTTGTGTGATGTCGTTGGTCACGCCACTCACATGTGTCCTGAATTTCCCCACCTCAAACTTCTGGTCAACGAGACATTCCCCGACTCTGATCTCCCAGAAGTCCATGTCACTATCCCCGACTCCCTCCCAAAACTCAAACACTTGCGCACAAACCACCCTCGTGCCTTGTGCGATTTTCACGGCCATTACACCCACCTCTGTCCCCGCCTTGACGAGTACCGTTCCTCCTTGGACTTGTACCGCCAATTCAAGGCCGCTTCGATCGGACCAAAGGACATTCACATTCCGCCTCCCGCTTTTAAGCCAACGGAGCCCTCGGTCACCATTTTGTATCTGTCATCATCCTTGAGACCTAATTCACCAGCCACTCAACCTACCGATCCCCTCAGCTTCTCAGCCGACCTTGGATCTGTTGATATCGCCCATATGAGCCCTTCTCCTCATGATGAACCGTTCCCCACCACTACTCCCTCGGGTGTCCCTTCTGCCTCCAATCTTCCCATCTTCCAATCTGATGAAGACATCATGGAAGCCATGACCAACCCCGACTTTCCCTGGGATGATATGCACCATCACGCATATTTCCTCCCACAGCAATCCCACGACCAATACGCTGTGGAAACCAAAGACTTCATCCCCCATGCAGTTGATTGGTTCAAAAACCCCATTCCTGCACCAGACGCTTTCGAAGAAGGAAACATGGCCAATATCTCGTCTACCATCAAAGTTAACATTGCGGCCACACCAGGAATCGAAGAATACATCACATTGGGTGCCCAATGCACCCCGGAAGAAATTGAAACTTACACCAAGCTTTTCAAAGAATTCCGCGATATCTTCGCCTGGTCCTATTCTGAAATGCCCGGACTCGATCCTGCCATTGTCGAGCATCATATCGACACCTGGCCTGACGCCAAACCAGTCCACCAAAAGATGAGACCCATTCATCCTTCCCGACGTGACACTATTAAAGCCAAAATCGATAAGCTCAAGCAGGCTGGTTTCATTTACCCCATCGAATACACCACTTGGGTTTCTAACCCCGTTCCTGTTCTCAAGAAACAAGGCACCATTCGTGTCTGCACGGACTTTCGCGACCTGAACAAAGCTTGTCCCAAAGACAACTTCCCCACCCCGTTCATCGACCAAATCATTGACGAGTGTGCGGGGCATGAGATCCTATCCTTCATGGATGGTTTCTCCGGATACAACCAAATTGCTATCCGTCCTGCTGATCAACTAAAAACCGCGTTCATTAGTCCGTGGGGAACTTTCACTTACCGGGTCATGCCTTTCGGCCTAAAAAACGCCGGCGCCACCTTTCAACGGGCCATGTCTTATTGCTTCCATGACTTAGCTCATATTATCCTTGCCTACTTAGACGACCTCACGGCACGTTCTAAGCATCGGGCGCAACACATACACGATTTGCGCACCATTTTTCTCCGATGTCGCAAGTATAATATCCGACTTAACCCGTTGAAATGCGTCTTTTGCGTTCCTTCCGGCCGCCTCCTAGGCTTCATCGTGTCTAAGGACGGTATCACTCTTGACCCTTTGAAAGTTCAAGCCATTCTTGAACTCCCCATCCCGCGTACCCTCCGCCAGCTCCAAAGCCTCCAAGGCAAAGCTAATTTCCTTCGTCGGTTCGTCCCTGACTATGCCACCACCGCGCACGGGTTCCTTAGACTCCTACGCTCCCATATCCCCTTTGTTTGGGATACCCATGCTCACGAGTCTTTCGATGCCCTCAAACAAGCTCTCACATCTGCTCCCTTAATTCGCCCTCCTGACTTTAATCGGGACTTCATCCTATATATCTCCGCTTCCACCTATTCGGTCGCTGGAATCCTTATCCAAGAGGATGACCATGGCATCGAGCATGTGATCTACTATGTTAGTAAGAACCTTGTGGGACCCCCTGTCTCATATTCCTATGACGAGAAATTAGCGCTGGCTATCGTGTTCTCAGTCCAAAAACTTCGTCATTATGTCCTCCTGCGCTCCACCAAGGTTGTGACAAATTCCAACCCCATGGCCTTCCTACTGAGTCGTCGTATACTTACTGGGAAGTACGCCCGTTGGGTCGTTATCCTTCAGGAATTCGACCTTGAATTTGTCACCCCAAAAAGTAAGAAAGGCTTAGCCCTTGCTGAGCTTATTTCTGAATTACCTACCGGATCGCAAGACCCTCCCGTTAATGACGATTTTCCTGATGAACACCTGTTTACCATTACTTCCGATGACCCGTGGTACGACGATATTCTTACTTATTTGCGAACCCAAAATTTCGCTCTCCACCTTGACCGTGAGGCTCGTCGACGTATCCGACACCAAGCCCCCCGATACCTTCTTATTGGTGACGACCTCTATCGTCGCGGGGTTGATACGGTCCTTCGTCGTTGCCTCACACACGCTGAAGCTGAGCAGGTCCTTAATGCCTGCCATAGTGGCGCTTGCGGTGGCCACCTCTTCGGTCTCGCTACTGCCCAAAAAAATAATGCGCACCGGGTATTTTTGGCCTTCCCTCTTCAGTGATTGCATTGAGGCAGTCAAACACTGTCCCAACTGCCAACATTTCGCCCCAAAGGCGAGAGCTCCACCAGCTCCCCTCCATCCGGTCGTTTCCACTGGTCCCTTTTGTAAATGGGCCATCGACTTTATGGAGTGTCGCCCACCATCCTCTAGTAGCCACAAGTATATCATCGTGGCGGTCGACTATTTCACCAAATGGGCCGAGGCCATGCCAACGTTCAACAACACGGCAGCTACCGCGGCCCTCTTTTTCTTTAACCATGTTATAGCTCGCTTCGAGGTTCCCAAGCAACTGGTCTCTGATCATGGCAGACATTTTGAAGATGAGATATGGCGTGAGCTATCCTCACTGTTGGGTTTTGAGCACCAATATTCCTCCTCCTATTACCCCCAAGGTAATGGCCAAGTTGAAGTAGTCAACAAAACCCTCAAGACTATGCTTCAACGAACAGTGAATAAGCACAAAACCAATTGGCATCTCATGCTCTTTCCTGCCTTATGGGCCTATCGAACCTCTGTCAAAACCGCCACCGGGTTCACCCCTTTCCACCTCGTCTTTGGAGAGGAGGCAGTTTTACCGATCGAGTGTGAAATTCCTTCTCTGAAACTAGCCGTTGAACTTCTCCCTGATACCCAACCGCTAGAACAACGACTTATCATGCTTGAGCGTGCCTCCGAAGACCGCCGTATTGCATTACAAACCATGGAAGCGGCCAAAAAACGCACCAAAGCTCAGTATGACCGAAAAGTCCAGCCTCGCACTCTTCACGAAGGCGACCTTGTTCTAGTCTATGACCAGGCCCATGATGTCCTGGGTCATGGGAAGTTTGACTCATTATGGCTAGGACCTTACATCATTAGTAAGGACCTTGGAAAGGGGGCATACCTCTTAGAGGATTTCGAAGGCCATCCCCTACCTAACCCTCGCAATGCACTCTATCTTAAGAAATATTACCCTTAGCATTTCCCCTCGGAAATGCATGTTTTATTTTTCTTTTAGATAGCCAGCATCTGTTGTTTCATTTTTTCTACTGCACCAGGACCCATCTTCGTCCAACATGCAGTTACCTCACTTCCATTCAAAATCGAATTTCCTCGCTTACAACACTTGTACTGGGGGCACCATATCGCCCCCTTACTTGTCCATGTTCGTGTTGATTTTCATCATGAGTGCCCACCTTGTACTCATGTTTCTACAACCCCCCCATTGGGGCCTTTACCATGTGGCAGCATTATCTAGTCCCCCTTGCTTAGAGCATCCGAGTTGAGTCATCATTGCATTCATGGAGTCTATCCTGCATCCTTTTACACCCTGCTATAGCCCTCCATTCTTTTTGCTTGGTTCCTCTCTTGTGTCGCATCTCATGACCTTCAGCCCCACTGTCCCCTGTCCCCTTCGATATTGTGTCAGTCGCTGCCATGTCATTCATGCCCTTTATGCTCTAGCAAGAGAAGTTGTCCATTCACCACTCCATCCTTCCCATTTCCACCATCATCATTAGTGTCGGTCTATCCGTCGCTCTATTGCTCTTCTCTCGTGCCTTAGTTGAGGTTCTCTCATTGCCTCACCTACGGCGGACCTCCTTCTGTCGACCTCAGCACATTTATTCCAGAAGCAAGGTCTAGAGGGCGGTGTACCTTGGTTCCAACTTCCACTTTTTTCGGTGCCTCGGATCAGGCAGGGGGATTTCTCACTTCCCTTTGACTTGGTTGCTTCTCCAACTCCTTTCAGCATGATCGAGATTCGTATACTGGACAGTCCAGTGACCCAGCAGCAGCTCTTGATGATTCCCGGGCGTGTGTGAGATGTCTCGGCCCTCATGAGGGGGTGGCCCTGCAGGTAGCCCCCCACATGCCCGGATGACCTCTTCATTGCAGCCTTCGATGCCGCTCCAGCTTTTGATGATGTTGGCCTTAGCCACTTGCAGCACCTCTATGATTTGCATGTATCAGTCAGATTTTGTGAGCCCTTCCCCATTTACAGGGGGCATTTGAGTTGTATTTATCTCATGTACTCAGATGATATTGTACTAGTCCTGGCTGTTATCCCAGGCACAGCATGTATATGAGACTCTTCATTGTATTTTTATCTGGCTCTTGATTATGCCAGCTGTACTCTATGGTTCGGTCCCTTGTTCATTGGACACACTATTCTTTTGTACTTTGTCACGGCGGGCATAGGTATGCCTCCCCCGCCGCCTTCAGCACAGGTACCCTCTCATAACAGAGACTTGTTGCACCTGCGAGTCTCGTCTCCTCAGGGTCTAGTCCTTCAACACACTATCTACCTCATATTTCTCTCTCTGACATACCCTTTTGTTGTCTAGTGATTGTCTTCTTACAACTTACTTCGGTCATACGATTTGCTCCTGACACTCGCACGCTGGGGGGCAATCTGTTACACCATTTTTTGGTCATCTAACTCTTCATCATTAGATGGACCCAAGTACACCATGTAAGACCAGTTTTACCCCAAGTAAAACTGCTTTCACTATGTTAATTAGGAAACCCCAAAAGAATAATTAATTAAACCATAATTTAATTATTATTCCCAGTCATGTTTAACCCAAAAACAAAGAAATTAATGAGATAAACCCATAGTTATCTTATTATTTTCTAGGAATAATTATTTAATAATATTCCTTGTTAAATATGACCAAATCAACCACCATTAATCAAATAAATCATTATTTATTTGATTATATCTCAACCACTTCCTTAAAAAGATAAATAAATCATTTATTTATTTATTTTTCACTAATCAAGGGATTTGACCCAAGTCAAACACCCTTTCCCTCCAACAAATAATAATAAAATATTCCATAGAGGTGGATCTAGATTTGGTTAACATTATTTAAATCATGCACCAAGATCTAGAATGACCCAATATTTTGTTATAAATAGGAGGGTTTTCCCCTTCATTCTTCACCTTTTGTTGCATACTAGATCACTCTGGATCTATACACTCGGTCTCATTTTCTGTCATTGTTGCTCCCATTGAGCTCTACCTTCTACAGTGGGTTTTCTACATCTACAAGAGAGAGAAAGCTTAGATCTGAAGTGCTGAGGACTACAAAGAACCCATCCCATTGAGGAGATCTGGATACACCTTCTTGTTTCCTCCCGGGTGCCCTGTAATATAAAAATTCATTCAAAAATCGTGTTCTTGTCTTGTCTGTTGGATGCATGGAGCAAACTCTTTACTTTACTGCTTAATGTCTTTCCATTTATAGATCTGTTTGTTGCGGCACTTTAACTACTAATTCAGATCTGAAGATGTTTTGCAGCCATTATTGTTGTTAGGGCTATTAGTTATGCGTAGCTAAAGTGGTTCTTTTTCGTACGCTTCGACAAAGAATTCATACTAACAAGGAGAGGAGGAGGTTGGGATCCCTACAATAGTGGAAGGAGGCCTTATCCTTTGGGAGGTTCCCCATAAGGTGGAAACAAGAGGCCAAAGGAGGAAGAAGTAGTGGTTATTCGGGCGAAACCACTCACGATAGCTCACATCCCACGAAGTTGTTGTAATCGAAACTTAAGCCTCTTTTTAAAAAACTTTCCATAAGCAATTAGGCGCGGGTACAGCAACGGGACGGAGAGCACCAATTGGCGCGGGCTCGGTGTTAATTTTCCCCATTGGCGCGAGTACATAACGGGCTACCGAGCGCGATGCAAAAACATGTGTTTTAGGGAATTACGTTTCAAGAAATGATAAACGGAGAAATGTTTTCCTCATGGAAAGGGATCTGATGAAAGGTATTTTCCAAGGCCCTGACATTGCTCTGAGGTCACATAATGGGTCCTCCATTGTGCGGGACGGGGAATGGTAAGGACGGTGACAAATTACTGTGCAACAGATGCCCCCTAAAGCATGAGGCCCGAGAGAGAGAGGGGTGAAATGCTTTACGAGAACATGTCCAACTGAAGGCCCGCCGTCGGAAAACCTGCACAGAAAGATACAACTGATATCTCAAGTACATGATGTATATATATGGTATGGACACAGCTATCTGAACAGAGTGTACTATGATCCGGATCCAGGGTATGGACGCAGCCATCCAACTAAGATCAAACAAATAGACTCAGGTATGGTCGCAGCCATCCAATCAGTGAGTCATGTACATAATGATAATAATCCACAATCGCAGCCTGGATTACAACATACACAATCCAGGGTCTTGCGCTCCATCTCGACCCAAACAAGTACAAGTTCGAGCATGTGAATATGTGAGCTGATGTCGAACATGCAAGAACATCGTCTGATTACCAGCCAATGATGAAAGCCGTTAACAGACGCGAGAGAAACCACCAATAATGACAATGGTCCTCAAGGTACTACAGGTACAATCTGCGGCGTGTGAATAAATGAGCTGACGTCGAACACCCGCAGAATCATTCGATCGGAGGCCAATGATGAAAACCTCACGTCGAATGCGACGAACCTGCCATTGAGGCATGCAGGCTCCAAGGTACCATCAGGAGTCTCTAGACCAACTTCCTGGATAATGAGGTGAAGTCGACAGGAAGTGACCTTGATCGAAGGTGGGCCATAATGATTCCCACATCATCGACACGAGACAGAGGAACATAATGTTTTGTTGTGAATCAGGATCATATAAGAAACAGAGGAAGGTTGATATTTGCAGAGGCCAACTTCTCTTGAACACATGAACGGCACGACAATGGACTTGGCAGTATTTGACATCAACGGATCAAAGGTCATGGCGACGAGGCAGTGAACAGATGAGAGGTCAAAAGAGATTACCCAAACCCATGGAGGCAAAGTGAAGCAACGAGATGAGATGTCCCCAACCCGACACGAATGCAGACAAGTGCCATGCTCAAGAGCGACATACTGCCGATGACAACGACGATGGTTCCATCTTCCCCCCACCATTTCTGGCGAGTACCTCAATTATTTTTGATAACAAGCTTGAAGGGGATAGCATATGCTTGTGATATAATTCCGCCCTTCGGGCGAATCCATCCTAGTGCATTTAACGAGTCCTAGGAAGGAGAAACTCGGAGAACGTCATTTCGACGGAATCCAATGTCACCAGGGTTTAACGAGTCTGACAAAGGAAGAACTCGGCATCTTTTCATGTTTAGAGAGTTTGAAAAGACAGCGGAAAAGAAAACTCCACAGGTCCCTTTTCGTGAATAGTTCCCCAGATCCGAAAAGGTAGAAAACAATATCCGGGAAAACCTCCTAGTCGCGATAGGCTAGGGTATTCCTTTTTCGTAATCAATCCATCCCAGCCCGAAAAAGGGTTAAACGTATATTGGGTGAATGTCGATTCGTGTCCATTTTAACGAGATCGAAACGACAAAAGCCTCGGCAATATTTTCATGTTTAGAGAGTCGGAAAGAAATTTGAAAGTTGACTCCTCTTGGAGGAATGTGTGGTATAAAGGGTAGCAACTGGTTCCAGTAATGATGGAACTACTCTGAACAAATAAAGGTCGAGAGGGTGGCTAACAAGACCACTCATAGCAGCGGTTCCTCAGGAACGGGTAAAACAACCAAGTGAAGGCATATGATCGGCCAAGCAGATAGTGACGATGGAGTGAGAAAACCAAGACTCATCTGAAAAAACAGGCTGATAAAATGGCAATCACAAATGGGAAAGGTTTCATTTTTACACAAGCTTGAAATCAGGAAACTCTGCTTGAGGTTGGTTTCATTTTTACACAAGCTTGAAACAAAGATAAACTATGCTTGAAACCGGTTTCATTTTTACACAAGCTTGAAACGGAAACAAACTATGCTTGAAAAAGTAAGCATGCCCCCAGCATGGTGACTCAATTCGAGGTACATGCCCCCCAAGCTTCAATCCATATGAAAGGCAGATGGAGTGAAGGTTCAAGTTATGAGATCAAGAGACAGACTCGACTGGGATTTTACGAGATCTTATCAAAGACTCGAATTGAACGGGAACGTGTTTCATTGTTTTAACGAGGTTGACACATTAAAAGAACTATCCTCAGACACCTTGTTTCATGGTTTAGGGAGCTTGACACAAGACCAGGAACTGTGCTCCGACAAACCTTGTTTCATTTTTTAAGGAGCTTGACACAAGACAAGGAACTATGCTCCGACGACCTTGTTTCATTTTTTAAGGAGCTTGACACAAGACAAGGAACTCTGCTCCGACGAGCTTGTTTCATTTTTTAAGGAGCTTGACACAGGAAAAGAACCATGCTCCGACGACCTTGTTTCATTTTTTAAGGAGCTTGACACAAGATAATGAACTGTGCTCCGAGAACCTGGTTTCATTTTTTAAAGAGCTTGACACAGGGAGGAAACTGTGCTCTGACCGACTTACATCAAAATGAACAAGAAGGCGGTGCTCCCAAGAGTTCCGCTCCCGATGGAAGGAAAACATCCTGGAAGTCAGGACCCAATGCCCCCAGCACCTGATGCACAACGGCATCATCACTCAGCATAGGCACGGGGTAAGTAGACACATAGTTGACCTGCGGTGGAGCAGATACAACCGGTGAATAGAAACCAGGAGGGGGTGATGGCGGACCAGATGCCATATTAGGACCAAAGAATGAAAGCTGATCAATGGTCACGATCCGTCCTTCATGTGGAAAGCACATCACGCGAAAGAGGGAGGAGACAAGTGCTCCCATGGCATAGGTGTAATCGCGCCCCAGAAGCAGATTGAAATCCAAGGGGCCTGGAACGACCATCACGTCCATATGGACGGTTTTACCTCCCAAAGTAACATGTAACCTTGGAAGGATCCCCAACGGTTGACTCGTTCTTCTATTGAATGTCAACAGATTCTGCGTAACAGGCGCAAGCGGCGGTGAACCGAAAACTTGCCAGGTAGTTGAAGACAGAATACTAACAGAGGCACCTTCGTCTATAATGGTGCTGGGTACAACCAGACCAAGAGCCTGTACTGTGATCTCGAAAGGCACGTAAGACGGAAGGCGGAATCCTGCAAATCGACTCCAATCAAAGGAGGCGACCAGACTACTCGGAGGGGCTACCATCGAAATGCGAAGGTCTTCCCCTGATGTTACGGAAGCAGAAGCCTCCTCCATGACCTCCATCTCGAAGGCGGGAGGAATATCCTCCAGAGCCTCCATTATGGGAGGCGGAGGAGGGGCTTCTTGAAGTACAGGGACAGGAGAATCTTTCTCCAAGTCTAAAGAATCTGAAGAAATCAGAAGGACATGGGGGGTGTGAGATCCACTCTCGACAGAAAATACCTGGTGTACCGCGGACGGGGCCAGTTCAACCGATCCTACGACCAATGGTTGGTCAGGGACAGATTCGTGAATTTGAATTTCTGGGGGAGTGGAATCGACCAAGGATGACTCTTGACCAATCGTACGATCAGCTGGCGGAGGACTCAAATAAAGCCTATTATAACCAGGTGGAAGGCGCGGTGTAGAACCGGCTGGGTTGTCCAAGACTTGCTTGGCTTCATCCATATAAGGGCAAAGGTGAATGGCATGGTGCCCTTCACACAACTTACAGGGATTGGTGATCTTACCCTGCTTCTTAGAGTTCTTATCAGTACCAGTTGAATACGTGCCCCCAACCTGGCTCCCGGAAGTCAAAGGCAATGGCGGTCGGCCGTCGGACCATGTTTCGAGCACCTTGGGAATGCCAGGGCAGTCTCGAAGCAAATGGTTTCCCGTGCACAACATGCACGGGAACTTGACTTTCCGAGGAGGGTTGGAAGGATTATCAAGAGGAGATTCCTTAGGGACAGTAGCTGTACATTTAGCCTCTCGCTTATTGGACTTCTTCTTCTTTGTCTTTCTCTTCTTCTTCTTAGCCACCTGGTTACTTGAATCCAGACTTTCACCAGGCGAAGTGGACGAGGAGGACGCAGAAACAGGCGAAGAAGGGGAGAGGTCCACCTTGGAATCAACATGATGTTGTTCCGTCGGAGGAACTGATTGAACAGTAGTGGAGACATTTGGGACAACAGAGGTTGAGAACAACCAAACAGGCAACCCAACCGTTAACCCAGGAAGGGACAATGTCGCCATGTAAGGAGCACCAACATTTCCAAAAGGAGGAAAATGACCAGGATTCCCTTCTGAGGGGATTCCTTGGTTGGTAAACTCTGAAAAAGTTGCCATCAAACTCAAAACCACACACGGGCTGAAAACGAGTTAAGACACACGATCAAACAGTCAACAAGCAATGTCTAAACGGGTGTGTAATCGTGGGAGATTGATTTTACCACATTGGAAGATAAACAAATTCTACCGTTTCATATTTTAAGAGTCGAGAAATGATAAAAAGATGACTCTATCTCTTTCAGAGTTGATACAAGCGTGAAAGGACAAGCGCTTGACGGTCTTTTCAAGTTTAGGGAGTCAGAAAAGACCAAATGACTGCTCAGGAAAAACTAGGCACAAAGGGTGTACCAAATATCCGTGAACCGCAATATACACCTTGGTTTCAATAATGAAACAGAAATCGACCAAGGACTTTCCGTACGTGCAGGTAGTCTCCCCGAATGCTGTGTTCGGTGTATCACGGGTATAGGGCGGCAGACTCGGCTTCCTGTGGATAAAGGATTGAAAACCTAGAGGAGTCTCCCTTTATATACGCGACGGTACGGGGAGCGCAAGTCCGTACTAGCGCTGTCTAAAGCCAACAGGCGAACGACAGCTGCTAGGTTTAACGACGCCGGAACACGTCTCTAGCCTAGACCTTCTAAATGTGTTGCGTTAAGTTCCAATGTTGCCTTAGGTTAATTGAATAAATTTTACGGTTGATCTTCAATTAAGTTTCAATTTCCAGGCCCTATCGTATGTAGTGTCTCGAAAGACTCCTAAATGCAAGCTATATGCCACGGTGCAACATTTCGTTCGATGAAAACTAGTTAAATAAGAGTTGAGAGCTTTTATGCAAACGAAATGAACGGAATACAAACAAGAATGTCTCTAATGCAACTAATGCAATTGCACACTTTTCATTCAAACACTAATCACTATCGATATGGAAAAGATCACAATTTGCACTAATTAATCGAAACAAAAGAGATTTTTTTTTATTTTCAATGTTTAATGGCTAATGTGCACTGAAAACAAAAGGAACAATTTGAGAAATGATATCTAAGAGAGCGAAACAAGCAACATTCACTCAACAAAGCAAGCAACCAAATCTCTAAATCGACCCAAAGTCCCTCAAAGCAAAGAAAGACTCGAAAACTCCCAATGGACCGTGTAATCTAGGTCCAAAGCAAGGGCAAACGAATTCCGAATGAAGGAACGATCAATCACTCAAAAGACGCAGCAAAACAACCAAAGACTGTTAAGAGAGCGTGGAGAATCAATCAACAAGTTGACAGGACAATCAAGACACCAAAACTCCCAAGGAGGGCTCGATACACTAAGCCACTAGATGCCCTAGGGCTCAAAGCATGAAATCGATAGGACAGAAGAACAACCTAGATGAGGTGAATTCCGGTAAACAAGACTCCAACACACTCAGACAATCAGGAAATCAAGAAGAAAAGTACTGGTCAAGTCCAGAAAGCTCAAAAATGAAGAAATTCAAAAAAGTCACAGGGGTGGCGCGACTGTGGACTTGAAACTGGCGCCAGAGGCCAATTGGCGCGAGACAGACAAAGGCAACAAGCGCCAAGTGGCGTGACTGTCGGGTTAAAAACCGCGCCAGTCGAGTTCTTCAAAAAATTAAAAAACAAGCTACTCTGAAAGCAAACCAATACAAGCTAAGCAAACCAAGAAGCTAAAATAATGAAAGAATCCAGCCCAGAAGGTTCATCAAGCAAGGAAAACGATCAAGGCGAACCGACATAAACGAGACAAGGAAAACCGGACGATCCCCAATGGAGTCGCCAATTTTTTGAGGAGGTAAATCCCCTCTGCGGACAGAGGCGATCCCTACTAGCCCAGCAGGGGTCTAGCAACAAACAAGAAAAACGATGCTATGACGCGAGCTCTGGCTACGAGAAAGAGCTACGGGTAGAAGCCTACCTGATTCCAATGCTACGATGCGAAGAAGATGTCTAGATCCTTGACTTGTGGTCACAATCCTTCCACGATCTCACGCGGATGAACACACACACGAAGAAACGAACGAATCTGAAGCATAGGAACCATCATACGTAACTAAACATCGGTCAGAAAAGATATTACTCGCATTAACATGATGGAAAAGGAGTGGAACCATAATCATAGTCATCTATTAAAATGATAAACGAATAGAAGTTACAACCAAGTTCTGACGTCGCAGCTTCCTTCGAACGGGTCTCTGGTTGTCCACGTCTCGCAAAGCTCGCCAAGGAAAGGGAAACCTCTCCAGAGTCTCGTAATAATGGTCTCCTCGCTTGAATGGGCCTTAAAGGAAAGAAGGGATTCTTTACAGCACAAAGGCACTTGGGAATAGGGAGATGCAAAGCTTCAGCACTTCAAGACTATCAGCCCTTCAGCCCTTCAGCCATTCAGCCCCTTCATCAATGGATGAAGGCTATATTTATAGAGGAGAGGAAGAGGTTGGGATCCCTACAATAGTGGAAGGGAGGCCTTATCCTTTGGGAGGTTCCCCATATGGTGGAAACAAGAGGCCAAAGGAGGAAGGCCGTGGTTATTCAGGCGAAACCACTCCTGATGACTCATCCACGAAGTTGTTGTAATCGAAACTTCACCTCTTTTTTTAAAAAACTTTCCATAAACAGAGTGGCGCGGGTACAACACTGGGACAGAGCGCCAATTGGCGCGGGCTCAGTGTTAATTTTCCCCCATTGGCGCGAGTACATAACGGGCTACCAACGCCAATGCAAAAACATGTGTTTTTAGGGGTCTGTTCAGGAAATGATAAACAGGAGAAATGTTGTCCTCATGGAAAGGGATGCAATGAAGGTATTTTCAAGGCTTGACATTGCTCACAAGTCACATAATGGGTCCTCCATTGTGCGGGACGGGGAATGGTAGGGACTGTGACAAATTACTGTGTAACAATGTGTGGAAATTTAAAGTTGAATGGCATGAAAACTGCCTAATGAAAATGTTCATGGCAAATTTAGAAGGAAAAGCTAGGATCTAGTATGAATGGTTAGAACCTCAAAGTTTGTTTTCTTTAAGGGACATGCACCAAGTATTTTACAAGAATTATAAAGGAAACTCTCCATCCTTATCATGGGATTGTTGTGAGAAATCTCAGAATATCATACAATACCTGTTAGATATTGATGAGGATTTGGTTAATATGCACCCTAAAGATCTATTAATAGCCATTCAATAATTTCACAGGCATCCTAGCTATCACAAGAACATGGATGACTCAGCTGAGGAAGAAAACAGTCAAGAGACCGTAGACATTGCTCAAGATATTACTGAAAACTCAAATGTTGGTTCATCATCCCTTGTAGTTGAGGCTCAAGATGAAATTCTGCCTCACATCCAGTCTTCAAAGGAAACAGAGAGCTACTGTACTTTTGCGCAAAGGAACACGAGACCATCTTCTCCTTTGATAGAAAAAAAAATATCAGATCATCAATGGACAGCCAGCCTCCAAATTTTTTTTCACAACATACATTCTTGCCCATTCATCCGATGAGATTTGTTGTATAGAATTGGAAAGCTCACATGTAAATTAGAGTGAAGAAAAATCTGCTGATAATCTAGTACGTCCAGTTGGCAGCATTAATTATATTCATGATTTTCCTATTTTTGATCTATCTGATGATGATGTTCTCCAAACAGAAGATGATATTGCAGGGTCATCATTAATAGATTTATGGGAGGAGGATCAGTTCCCTTTACTTCCAGAGAGTAATGAGTCAATGCAGGCTATTTATGATACTGATGAAGAAATCTTTAAGAGTGCAGAAGAGGGTGAAGGATCTCTAGATATTTGCTTCACTCCATTACAACTCATTAGTAATGGTTTTCACGTGATTGGAGGTCAACAACCTTTCATCTCAGAAGATGAAGAGGAAAAAAAGGAAGATATTTTTGAGAAGACTGAAAACAAGGGGCCTTCTCTTGAAACAAAGGAAGCAATAGACCAAACCCCTGCTCAAGAATACATGGATCCCTTCACAGAGCTCAGCCTACCTGATCAGAACATCTCAAAGCTCCAACAGGACAACGCTGTAAGATATGATGAGTCCTCTAGTTCAGATGATGAATTAGATGAGGGAGATTCTCTTTCTCAAGAGAGTTTTGTTCTTGATCCAGTGGAAGAAGAAGAAATTCTGGTTGAAGCCTGCCTACCAGATATCCATAACCAGGTATCATTTCATGATCCTTACGTCCATTTCTTGCAAACATCTGAAGAAGGATCAAGGGTATTTTTTAGCAGCATGTTGTAGAAAAAAAGAAATTTTTTTAAAGCTGCTATTGTGGAACAAAAAGAGTGGTAGCAGCCCTGCCCATCCAGCATGTTCAAGGAGTTGAGCAAGAAAGACCAGTCTTGGGATCACTTGATGGACTAGTTACATTGGAAGACAATGTTTGTAAGCTAGAATTGCAAATATTCCAGTTAGAGTAGGGTAGGTAGGAAAAATCTCAATAAAGCTCAGTCCATGAGCATGTAGTTAGTTGTTTTTAATCTTTGTAGAGTCCAGCAAGCCAGACAGTCTAATCATGGTTTGACTGTTTTTCAATTTCTGTCTTAGAATGTAGAGAAGAAGTTTGCTAGATAGTTTAATCCTAGCGGGTGTAGTTTAAGTAGAGGAACTATGAGGCCAACATTTTAATCTAGTCTCATGGAGTATTAAGGGTAGCAGTAGAATAGGTTTATTTTCCTGATTGTAAACAAATGATGATGTAAAGGGTCTTCTAGTCCAAATGCACCCAGAAGAAAAAATGATAGGACTATAGTCTGGATAGGTAGTTGTTTGGGAGAATTTTTCTGCTAATTTGATGTCTTCATGATTTGTGGCAGCTGTTCCAAGAAAGAAAGTGGTTGTGTCAAGTACTAGGCATCTGGCCTACCTCAAAGATTATTTTATGAATTCTTGACACCTTCAAGAAGAAGCCATACCCATGTGGAGCTACTGTTAGCCCCCTATGAATTTTTTGACAAGCAAACAGGGGGCTAAATTTCTTTTTGAGCCTTCAAGGAATGCATTTCCTCTGAGAACACATCATCATTGAAGCCTCCTTGGGACTTTTCCCTCTTATTTAATCCCCACTTAACCTCTGTCTCTTCACTTTTCTCCCCTCTCTTAACTCCTTCCTAAATCCTCTAAATCATCTCCATTCCCCTTTAAACCTCACAAACACCCTTTTTTAGGCCAAGTAACCCCTTTTCCTCTCTATCGTTGCCTCTTTCTGGTCTTAAATGCACTGAAAACAGGCCAAAAAACCCATATTCTTCATATATCAGGCTAGCCCCTTCGGCCCAGCCCCAAAACCACTTCCCCGCATGACCCGGGCGCTAAAACCAAGTGCTAGCCCATAAAGCGCTTATCGTAATTGGATGAATGGTCGCGAGCGCATTCCTGTGTTAAAAAAAAAGCTCTGATGCGATGACGCTTTTATTCTATGGGTCTCGGGAGTGCTATCCACCTTCGATTCAATTTTAATCCGACGGTCGTCGCAAATCCGCTCCAATCGCAATCACATTTTTTAAACTATGCTGCCCGCTGCACCCCCTGATTGCAATCTCCGCCGTCATTTTCCCGTTAATCAAACGGTCATCGCAAGTCCCATTGTGCCTACATTCCCCCGTTCACTCCTGCGATCACATATCAGTTGTCGATCTAATCTGCAGATTGACAGCCCACAAATCAGCTGCCCCAGTGGTCCCCGCGGTCAATCACTATACAAAAACGGTGGTTTTGATTGCACCGCCTTTGGAAAGAAGGTTGTTTTCCTCATTTGATCATGATCAATTCCACAGGCCGACACATGGATTCAATGTGTTTTGAAAACCCACCCTCCCCGGGCGTTAAATGTCAACTACGGTCCTAACGCGATATTGACATATGCTGTTCGATCTTAGGCTGGCTCATTGAATGGTGATCGTGTCCAAAATAAGCTCGGGGGATAAACTAAGGAAAACAGGACCCCTAGCCCACAATCAATCGCCTTGTGACCCTCCGATGCGATCGCGGCCGTTGATCTCCTCCTGAGATCCGACGGTCCGGGATGAATCGCCCTTTGCCGATGACCAGGTCCCACCATCAAACCCATTTCATATGTTTTATGTGCATTTCCTTTGTAGTTCAATTCAAAGGACCAAACCTTTGCTTTGCATTAACATCATATTGCCTCACCTACATATTTAACCACCACCGTTGATCATCACCATCCTATCTGATCGAACATTCCACATGCACTTCTCCACCGAACCTCCATTTTACTGCATTTTTCACATGTTTTCCCAACAGCCACTATTTCCACAGTTGCGCCACCTGTCCTCTAGGCCTCCATAGCATTTCTTCTGCCACCCCTAGTTTTTATAATTGGTTTATTTCACTATGCAAGTTTGTTACAGGGTAATAAATCCACTCCAAGTTCCACAATCACAGCACACTGTGGTTCTGAAAGATAGAGAGGCCATCACAGCCGTGGCCAGTGTATTAGTAGTAGGGATTAAAGGGGTTAAAGCCTATAATTGAATACATAATTCTTAATCTTGCGTTCAGAGGATGAAGACGTAGTTTGAAGACTAAGCACACAAAAACGATATATCAGTGCCACCATCAACAGAACGTTCTTTCCCATGAAAGGACGAAGTGCCCATACTATTTTCATTCTATACCATGTTCCAGAGAAGATCTATGTCCTGACAACAGTCCTGGTGCTACCAGAAGCATTGGTTGCACAGTATGGTAGACCCTAGAATCATTGATCTACCTTTTGTTTAATTCACCAGAGTACCACAAGTACTGTAGCCGAGAATACATCAAAGACATACCTGGAGTAAATTTCGGCCTGTCAAAGACCACTGTTTCACCCAAAGAGTACTGAAGATTCACGCATAGATATTAAAACAGAATGGGTCTCGAGCCCCTCTTCCTACTCTGTTTTATGCCTCATTTGGTGTTTCATCTACCTCCTCTGCCTCTCTTTCTGATATAAAAACTCATGAGAAAACATTGAAAGGGTTGTTGATCGAATATATGTGAACTATAAGATGTTTCTCTTGAGACATAGTTCTCTGTGTAAAGTTGTAAGATAGGCTAAGGAAGATGTTTTCAGACTAAATATCAAGCTGTTGGTAATGTTTTACATGACTAGTGTTGCTCTTTAATATGACAAGCACATTTCTTTGGATCCTGATTTAAAGAAATGGTGATGTTTTTCTATCTATGTCCGTGTTTTCCTTTGTAGTTCATCATATTTCATTTCTTCTGGCACGCATCAGAAATATGGCTTAGGATATACCCTCGTATGGTACCCTAAGCTTCTACTCTCCCTACCTTTAATGTTTTCTACTATATGTGTTCTTTGATGATTGATTCAAGCTAATTTAACCAGTGTAGTAGCTAAAATTTACTGCTAGCTGATGTATGTATTAATGAATCTATTCTTAGATGTTATTGTTAGGCTTTAATTGAATGAATTGGGATACTAGGAGTTTAGAACTCTGTCTTTGTCTCACTAGGATCCTTTCCAATTAATTGAACCTTTCTAAGTTCCCTTAAGCTGGATACCAAATCATTGAGAGTTCAAAGTCTCTCTCTGATCTCAGGTTTTCACCTTTGTGTTTAAATCTTTAATGTTTCCTTGTCTTAAGAGTTAACCTTTTAGGTTGTGGATCATAGGTTGTCTAACGGCATGTCCTATCCCTAGATCTGTTTCCTAAAAGGTCACCTTGGAGGTTTCATTTCTTTCACCTTCTCTCTTGTCATTTCATGCCACACTATCATCTGAAGATCTAATGCTTTAGATGACTAGCCCAACTGAAAGCCTACATATTGAAAGCAAGTAAACCCTTTCCTGACTCCATCGCCCAATGGTCTCGAGTGTTCTCTGAGTTATCTCTCCTTTGCCCAAAATCCACTTTGCTCATCCTTGTCTTATACTGAAACCTTCTTTCCTATTTCACAACAACCAAAAAAAAATCAAACAAACAAACCCCGCACCTATAACTAGCCTAATACCTTAAATTTCGAGCTTCAAAGACATAAAACCTTTGCCTATATATAGCGATCCCTCTCTGGACCCAGGAGGGCTAGATCCTGAGGTCTGAAAGTGGTTTTGATGTTGTCTCATCTTTTGGTATTGCCAAACTTGCCAAAACATGGGAACCCCAACAGATTCTCTCCAGCAATTCAAATTCTAGAGGCAACCAAGCAACTCAAAGAGGAGTGCACCCCATCTTTGTTTACTTGGAGTCAAGTGGACTCAATCACCATTTTCTAGGGAGTTTTTGGTAGATATCCTACAAAATAAATAGAGCATAGATAGAGCTAGGAAGGGTTCGATTCTAGTCAGAAATTTGTTGAAATCTTTTGAGCTTTTTATTATTTTACTCGGTGATCAAAATTTCAGAGATGTATGAGGTTATTATTTTATGAAATGATAATACTAATTTAATCTTACTGATTTAAGTTTCAGAGAGATAGGCTTGTGGGTTAGGGTCCAATCCATGTGCCTCAGCCTCTCTGTTGTATTCATTATTTTCTTTTTGTCATTCAAATAGTTCTACTTCTGATAGTTTCATTGTTGTTTAGTTTTGCTTTCAGTGTGTTGCTGCATTTTTTCATTTGCTTATGAGAGTAATAGAATAGAGAAAAACCAAAAATCTGTCGATCAAGACCCCCTTCTCTTCTCTGTAAATAGGGCTTGAGGAGGGTGAAACCTTCCCACAAACCTAAAAACTGATTTCTGTTCATTATTTCTGAGATTAAAATTAGAGTTGCATTACCAATTTTAGCCTTCCTTTTTGTATTCCATTTTCACTCATTTTCCTATTTTTCATGCATATACCAGCACAGTTGTTCGTAGGAATTAGTGATAAAGCCCCAGAATAGCTCTGTGGTGCTTCCAAGCTTCATTTACCATCTTTGTACTCACAACCTGAGCACTGTTGTTACACCCTCCATTCCCTCTTTCTCTCCTCTTATTCTAACTGTTGCACCCACCTTTTTCCCCTAAAATCACTTAAACCCTTCAACCCACCTTATTCCTTTGTTTCTATTGGTTATGGTTTCCTTACTTGTTTTAATGCAAAAATGATTGAACAACCATCAAATTTGACCCTTGTCTTTCCTCCTCGAAATCCTTGTTGTCGTACTTTGCTCATCGCATATCGCAATTTTCAATTGGTTACGTTTAAGACTTACCACTCTTTTTCCTGATTGCGATATTGCGATATCCCATATTGTAGATCACAACCTTTTCCCTTTTCACAATCACACTTCACACGTCGCACCTTTTTCCTTTTCCCTTATGACTTACCACAATTCTTGCATCGCAATCACACTTCGCATCATTTTCCTTTTCTTCTTTAAGACTTACAGCTTCCAAACGCCGATTGCGATATTGTGATCGCACTTTGCCATCAGTCCCACCACCATGTCACCCAGCACATTTCACAATTCAAAAATTTTCCTGGACAACACTTCTACTACCCCTCAAACTTTGCGATATTGTGAATGATGATATCACATTTTTCACTTCACAACTTTCGCCACATCGCATATTGCACTTCACATATATTTCTTTTTTCCTTTTAAGACTTATTGCTCCTATCTTCTGATTGCGATATTGCGATCGCGCTCCGCCACCAGTCCCACCACATCACTCGTCGCAAATTTCATTTTGCAACCTTTTCCCTATTCTTTTAATACTTACTGCTCCCGACATCGATTGTGATATTCTCTGGACTCCACCACATCGTAAATTGCAAATCACAATGTTTACCCCTATCATATTTCACACTTCGCATTGTTTAGTTTATTTCCTTTAACACTTACCACTCCTTTCCACCAATTGCGATATGATCAAAGCGCTCTGCCATCTATCCTACTGCCACGTCATTTGAATTTTGAATTTCACATTTCGCAGTTCTTTCCCATCGCATATCACACATCGTACCTTCATCCTAACTACACTATCGCTTTCCCTCCAACTTTGCAATATTGCGATTGCAATATCAGATTTCGCACGTCACATGTTTTATCCCATCGTACTTCACACTTCGCAAATTTTGCTCCATCGCATCTCTATCATTTCACTTTTCAAATTGTTCCTCTCCAAAGAATTTTTACGCTATAATAATGTTTTAGTAAGGTTTAAACCCCTCTTTCCACTTCTAAGCCTTGTTTCATGTGTTAAGCTCTCCATTAGCCTCTTTAGCACTTTTTTCCCTCCAAGCTGCAAATTAATGCTTTTTCAATTAGAATTAAGCCATGGATAGCTTCGCTACATGGATAGAAGCATGGTAGATAGAACATATATAAGAATAGTGAATTTAGCCATTTGGCCAAGTTAAATGTGGTTTAGATTTAGTTTTCTGCCCTTTTTTTCCAAAAATTTAGTTTAGTTTCCTTCCTGTCATTTCTTTTTAGCAATTTAATTTAATTTTGTTTATTTCTATCCTTTCCTTTCTGCATATTAAATTAGTTTCATTTTTTTCATTTCCTTTCTTCAATTAAGTAGTTTCCTTTCTATCATTTCCTTCCAACAATTTACTTTTCGGTTGTTATCATAGTTTAAGAAATAGCACCCTTTCATAAAGCTGAAGAGGATGACATGAATAGAATGCATCTTTTGTGTATATAACACTGTCACCTCCAAGTTTGTATGAACCCCGAGTTGATAAAGTAACATAGGGTAGCCTCTGGGACTTGCAACATTCTTGGTGCAATACTAGGGCTCACCACAAGAGTCCTCATCAGATTCTCGAGATGAGTACACTAGAAGAATATTTTTCAGGTAAGAAACCAAATCTGTCACACTTTAGGATATTTTGTTCATCAATTTATTGTCATGTTTCCAAGGATGAAAGGAAAAATCTAGAATTGACAGTAGAGTTGGGCATATTTGTGGGGTACACTGATACACCTCACAACTATCGGGTGTACTTACCATCTCATAGAATGAAATATGTTCATAGATGTGAATTTAAATGAAGATACAACCATCAAATGTTCCCTTAATAGGGAGCTTCAGTTGCATGTAGATGAGGATATTTTAGCTCCAAAATATGAACCTCGGGATTTTGTGGAGCGGCCACAAGAAAAGGATCAAAGAGTGGAAGCAACCACTCATGCATGGACATGCAGAGATGGAAGGAAGTGTGCCATAGAAGCTCAAAGATTTATGCATGATGCCAGAGAGAAAGTGGGAGCACTCACATCATAACACAAGCAAAGGAGTTCAGCAGATCAATACAATGGCTACATAGCTCTGATGAGCGAGAGTGTAGATACTGAGCCATCCTCATTTGAGGAAGCAGTGCAGAAACCACTATGAGTTGATTCCATAGTAGAGGAATATGATTCAATTATTAGGAATATTTCTTCAGAAGTGGTCCCAAGGCTAGAGGACAAGTCAATGGTAGGTTCTAGATTGATCTACAAGGTGAAAAAAACAACAAAGCAAAGTGTCAAGAAACACAATGCTAAATTTTTGGCACAAGGGTTCTCTCAGGTGGAGGGACTTGAATATGAGGATACATTTTCTCTAGTAGAAAGGTATTCTTCAATCAGATCAATTATATCAATTTCAGTGCTGTTGGGATGGAAGATATATTTTATGGATATGAAAAAAACTTTCCTCAACAGAGCAGTTGAGGAAGAGGTGTACATAGAGTAGTTGTAAGGATTTGAGACCTACGACAGAGAGTCGCATGTGTGAAGAATGAAGCGATCACTGTATGGATTGAAACAGGCACCACAGGCTTGGTACACTAGGATCAATGCCTATTTCACTGGGTTGGGATTCACCAAAAGTTCCATATAGGTAGGATTGGGGTATATGATAATCCCTTTCTTGCTAAGAGGGAGTGTTGAAAATGGCACCAAGAATGGTTCTAATTTAATTTTCCCTTGAATTATATTAGATGAAAACTATGATTCCATGCCACGTGACAAATTTTACGAGTTAGATAATTCAGTTTGACTTATTTAGTTCACTTAATTTGATTTGAGGGTCAAACATGAGTCATGTAGAGTGGCTCCTACTTTATGGGAGCCTTGGTTGAGTTTATTTTGAGATGTAATTAATTAATTCAGTTAAATTGAGTTAAAGTCAGTTAAAATAATTCCAAATATTGGTGGAACTAATAGAAGGTATATCAGTGGAGTGCAACTTCAATTTTCAACCAGTTAACTAATAAATCAACCATAAATAACTCATGCATGTGTGATCTACATATTATCCAATTCAGATTGGAGTTCAAGGGTATTGTAATATCAGTTGTATAAGCATCCAAATTGTAATAGTGGTGGATGCAGTCAAAGGAAGGCCTATGATGGTTTTTATTAGTGTCCATATTTGCAGCCTTCCTCCAGTGATCAAACATGCTCTTACAAGGTGATTTTAAGGTGTCAAGGTCAAATTTTGTCATTTTTGTGAGTCTTCAAGTAAACTTTGGTCACTAGGTATTAGGTCTAGGGTTTGTTTTCACTCTTTTCAAAGTTGTCCAAATGTCGGTCCATGTCACCATTCCGCTGAGTGTACCATCATTCAGAGGGTTTTAATCATCATGTCAAGTTCCACTGGGTCATTTTACACCTTTTTCATACTTCAATTGTGCCTAGGTAAGGTTCATTTCCCTCTCCTAGGGTTTTGGAGGTAATTTCTCTTGGATGGTCAAATCATCAGTAAAAAATGTATCCTGATGTTAATACACCTTCCCCTATCCTTAATGTGCCTTATTAAACACTTCCCATCACTAAGATCCCCCAAATTCCTCATTTTTGCACAACCCCCAGTTTCTTGCTACAACTTGGCAATTTTCTAGGCTAGGCCTGTGTTTTTCCCTTTTGGACCCCTTCCCCTCACTCAATCTATAAAATTCCACTTTCCCATACTTCCTAACATCCCTCCCTACTTCCAAAAATTTTCTCAAGAATTTAGAAGCCCCTTATCCCTTTCATTTCACTTCATTTCGACAAATCCCTTGTTCCACACATCGGGATAGGTTTTACTCCAATGATGTTTCTGAGAAATAAAATATGAATTTTGGAAAACTGAGAGAGGGTTTTGTCCAAAATAGGCCAAGGAAGAAAAAAATCCCTCACTTTTTACACAGGTTTCATTTTTTTATAGAAATGTCAAAAATACAGTTGCCTCAGGAGAATTGATGCACCTCTGAAGTAACTTTTGGAAAATCAATATTTCTCCTAGCTTGGTTGGCCAAATGACTTGCTTGATGATTCAAAGGATAACTAGACAAAAAGAGATTTCCAATGAGCTATCATGGGCTCAATTTGGAGTTGAGGAAGACCTTCAAAAGTTGACTGCAACAGCACTCTGCCTTGAGGCAGCCTCATTTTGCACATTTTGACTAGTCTTGGGAGATTTCATTTTTGACAGGGCAAATGAAATCCAAATTGAAAAATTCCAGTTTGGTTGGAAATTAGAATCAATAAGATTTCCAACGAGCTATCCTGCACCCAATTTGGACACTTGTAAGACCTCCAAAATTCTCCTGAAAAAATGTGCAGCGCATAGAGATGGCGCGACGCATTGGGCAGCACTCTGCAGTGTAAAAAATGAACTGGCGCGATGCATTGAGATGGCGCGGCGCATTGGGCTAAAAAGCCTGAAATCCATTCAAATATTCCTCCCAAGACTCTCAAATTGCTAAATTATTCATTTCCCAAGTACTTTAACATCCCTCCATGACTAATGAATGAATTTCTTATGGTGCTTATGGTGATTTAATGGATAAAAATTAAAACCCTACCTCCTTGCATTTTTTGTCAAAACACAATTGCATAGGGTTTATGAGTTGTATTTCTTGCTGCTAATTTCACTCCTAGCCATTTCTCACTCCCTCACTCCTTCATTCTCTCAATAATTTTCTCCCTCTCTTTACATTCTTATCTACCCATTCCATATTTCCCATATCCCTAATCAACTAATCCTAAATCCTTAATCCCACTATCTCAAACCCTAGTCAAATATCCCCGAAACACTAATTTCCATCCAAAACCATAGAGGTCATCCCCTAAACCCTTCCATTCCCTAAAATCATACAGCTAGCATCAAATCCTCCCCTCATGAGTCCCACTCATCCATGGCACTCAAAAACATGAAGGCAAAACCGGCAAGCTGCCAAGAGGAGGAAAATCAAATTGACCACATTTGAGCAAGAAATTCAAAGCTGATCACGAAACTTGGATTGAAAGGGTAAATATGCATTTGGAGAAAGCTAACAAGGAGAAAAATATGTTGAGGCACATGGCGATTCATTATTGGGAAAGAAATCATGTTTGCAAGGCACGAATCAATCCTAAAGGCTAAGTTGAAGAGGGCCTCAAAGCGTCGGAAAAGGAAAGATAGACTTCAGATTTTGGCGGAGGCTTCCTTGGCCTTGCATAGTACATGATGGAGGACACTCAACCCAAATTTAAATAAATTTGGGACACATTTTGCAAATTTTTTTTCTTGGCCTAAACATAGATTTTTCAGCTCAACACATCGCGCCACTTGGCACACGCTTATGATTGGGAGCTCATCTTGGGTAAAACTTTATATTTTTTTATTTTTCATGAAAATTCATGCATTCCTACCCATTTACCAGAGATTTTGATAGGTTTTTGGCTTCTAGAAGGGTCAAAAACACCCTAAAATTGACCTTTCTGCCCCTTTTTGGACACACAGGAAGAAGTGTTGGGAAAACTCATTTTTGGAGGGGAAAATGGAAGCCAAATTCAGAAATTCCACTTGTGTTGGAAAGTATACAGGTAGACCTTTACAAAAATCCCACTTGGAGAAAATTTGGACATCGAGAAGGCCTTCAAAATCGGCTCCAAACTGGTGCAACGCATAGAGAAATTTGGCGCGGCGCATTGGGGATTTTTGCTCATTTTTTACTTAATAACTCTGTTTTTCGCCTAGTTTTGGAAATTTTGACTTTATTATCTCCAAAATTTAAAATCATGATGTAATTTGATGTAATTTTATGGGTCTTGATGTAATTTTTTCAAATTTTTACTCATGGAGGTAGATTCATCCATCAAAAGGTGAATTGCAACTGAAAGAATCAATTTCCTATATTATAGAGGCAAGTTGTTCCACTGCCTATTTTCTAGTTCTCAGTTTAGATCTTGTTGAAACAGCTTCTAGACATGTGAGATCGACCCCTAGAGGCTGGGGATGAGGTATTGTTGTCTATATCTTGTATTTTTTCAGTCCTTTTCATGGTTGGACACTTGGGATTGCTTTGAGCATCATTGTACATTCATCTATACAGTTTGGCAAAGGAATAGACTAGGGTTTGCAGCACTCCTTGGGATTCATGTGGCTCTTTGTTTTGATGATGTATTTCTCTCTGTTATTGTAAGTTTACTGGTGCTTTATGTGTATCATCTTCCCTCTTATTTCTTCTTAAGTTAAACAAACAAGGATAAAGGTGGAATTCATTAGATTTGCAGTACTCTACCTTGAGTTTTGTTTAATTTTCTATGTTTTCAACAATTTGAAGAGGATTCTTGAAAGTTTCTTGCCCTCTTCAACTCCTCACCGCTCTAAGCTATCCATTTAATTCAAAATTGAAGCATCAAAACAATTGCCTACCTTGCCCCATTCAGATTTCTGCAAAAACTAGGCCTTATTCCCGAGACCGAAAATCTACCTTTCCCTTTGATCCAACAAACACCCTTAAAATAAAATAAAACTCTCTTACATATATGCCTAGCCTAAAATCAGCCTTTATTCAATTCATCTCAAGCCTCACTGATTATTTTTGTTGAGATTGACCAGGAGAGAGCCCTCTCCCGATCTGGTAGGGCTAGCTACCAGGTTAAGCATGGTTTGATCTTACCCTAGACTCTACCTTCCTCAGCCTGAGGTAGATTTAGGCCATAACATAGTGGCGACCATACTGGGGATGAGAAATTTTGTTGTTTTCTTTTTAAACTACAGACAGAGCCTGAATTTAGCCAGGTAGCCTTCGAAACGCTCTTGCTTTGCATTAGCAAAAGTAGATGAATGCTGCTTCAGTCAATATCCAGTCTAGTTTATGAACTAAACGTCTAGTTTATGAACTAAACGTCTAGTTTCCTCAATAAGATCTAATCAAGTTCAGATCTGATTGTTGATGGTGGACAATGATCAGACACCGCAAGGCTAAAATCATTCACCTGGCGATTCTAAATCAGTTTCGAGATCATATCCAAGGACTCCACTGGAGGATGAACCTAACCAGCAAAGACATGAAATGAAAATATGGAAAGATTAGGTATTCAAGTTGGAATTTCATCCAAGACATTTTGTTATTTTTCATTAATTATTTCTTTTCTTTTCCCAAGAATGTCAAGAAGGCTTTGCAAAGAATATTGTATTTGAGAAAAGATCATCGGCCTGCATTTGATTCCTTCCCTTTGAAGATTGTAAATACCAAAGATTTGCATGCTTTTGAGCTTGATCAAAACCTTTCTTCCGAATCTTGTGATGACCATTTTCAAACTGATGAACCTCAAGATGACCAAGACTGATTCTATACCTTCTGTACATACCCCTATACCTTGTAAAATTCCATATCGATACAAGCCTCTGATTTTACCTCCTATATCCCATGCTTTCCCTAAAAATCATGACCTATATCTACCAAGATTGGACGGTGAATGCGACAACATCACTGCTGAGAAACATGTTCTGAATTTTGAGTCTTTTCTTGACCTTTTTGAAGTTGATGAAGAGGATCTCAGTATTAGGCTTTTTGCTCTTTCTTTGCAAGGCAAAGTCAAGAGTTGGTTCAAAACCTTGCCTAATGCAAGCATCTCATATTTCCAATAGTTTGTCAAAGTTTTCCTTGACAGGTGGGTGATCAGACATAACCCTTTCTTGATTATAGAAGAGTATAACCAGCTGAAAATACTGCCAGGGGAGACAGTACAACAGTTTTGTGCCAGATTTAACCAAGTTTATTATTTGATGCTAGTTAATATAAGACCTCCTCCTGGATCTGCTCTCTTGCAATACTCGGGTGCCTTTGATCCGGAAATGGAGTTTCAACTGAGAGAAAGGAATCTTGCAACACTTGAAGAGATGCATAACAGTGAAGTAGATGTAGAGGCTCATTTTTTGATCCGAAGGGAAAATTTGAAGGAAGAAGAGATGAAAAACATAGATCCAAAGGAATCGACATATCTAGAGGTAAATCTTGACATTTTTGTAAGTGCAATGGAAGAGATGATGCAAAGGATCATCACAAGGAATGAGTATAATGTTCAAGCCCATGGCTTGCTGATTGAAGAAGAACAAGTTGCTGATCGAAAACATTTTGTTTCTTATCCCAGTTGTCATAGATCTGATAACGATTGTTTTGTATATCATCTTGGAGAAGAGAGATCTGTTGATATGACATGTATGCTTGATGATGTGTTTTATACTGATGATTTGCCTCAGTTTGATTAGTATGATGATGATTATGTTCTCCAAACAGAAGCTAATCTTGCAGACAACTCAGCAGCTAGTTTGTGGAAGGAGGAAGTTCACTTTCAACAGTTCGAATACAATGTTCATCCATCACATATCAGCTATGGAAATGACGAGGAAAGTGCAGAAAATTTTGAAGTAAGTGAAGGATATTTGCCTTTTTGTTTTGACTCGTTTCAGTTCATCAGAGACAACTTTCATGCAATCCGAAATCAACTGTTGACAAGTCTTGATCTGGACCATCTTGAGGGCAATGAAAACCTTGTTCAAGAATTCTCATATCCAGATTTGCGGCCACCGAATGCCATTGATTGTCAAGTTGCATATGAAGAATTGGAAGCTGGCACATATGATCAAATGATACAAGATGACTCCGTACCATTTTGTTTTGAATCATTTCAGTTTTTGAAGGGTAAATTGCATAGTAAATCTTCAAATGAGCAGCTTGTAGAAAACCATGTAATCTCATCAGAAACAATAGAAAATGGGTTTCAGTAGTATTTTCAAGTTTTTCACGATCCAATAGCTGATGTGTTGGATGATGTCTACAGTCAAAGCCTTTCTCCATTGACTATATGTAATCTTGAAACGTGTACTGATACAAACTTGATCCAGCAGCCAGTTTCTTTGTCATTTTTAGCAGGATTCTCATTACAAAGATCAAAACAAAGTTTTCATTCATGGTCTGAGGAGAAGAGAAGTAATCCATTGGATGAGCTAAGTCCCAGTGTGCATGAACTTCTAGATCCTTATGCAATGTTTTTGGAGGCAGATAGAGAATCCATATCATTCAACAGATCTGTTTCCAAGTTTTCATGGGAGTTGCCTTTCAGTAGTTCTCTCTTGTTGTTCATAAGCGAGCACTTGCGGAGAATTCAAACAACAGCCAGGATTCTTACATGGTTGCATTGGTTGTTTCATTTCACTTGATTAGGTGATGAATGAAACTGTTAGAGTAGGTTTTGAATGAATAAGCTCTACTTTCAGCATATTTTCTAGTTTGTCGATTGTATTTAAGTATCAAGTCAGTTTTTATTTGAGTGAGAGTCAATTTGTGTCGTCAATTCATCAGTTTTCAGTCATACATTTCAGCTTGATTTTTTGACTCCATTGCCCAATGGATGAAGGCACTATCTGCTTTCCAAAGATCTGTAGTTCTTAGCACCTCCAAGGAGCTACCATCCCCATTGGAGCCAATGTTAGTGTCAGTATTTGTAGCCTTCCTCCAGTGATCAAACATAATCTTACAAGGTGATTTTAAGGTGTTAAGGTCAAATTTTGTCATTTCAGTGAATCTTCAAGTAAAATTTGGTCACTAGGTATTAGGTCTAGGGTTTTTTTTCACTCTTTTCAAAGTTGTCCAAATGTCGGTCCATGTCACCATTCAGCTGAGTGTACCATCATTTAGAGGGTTTTCATCATCATGTCAAGTTCCACTGCATCATTTTACACCTTGTTCATACTTCAGTTGTGCCTAGGTAAGGTTCATTTCCCTCTCCTAGGGTTTTGGAGGTAATTTCTCTTGGATGGTCAAATCATCAGAAAAACTTGTATCCTAATGTTCATATACCTTCTCCTATCCTTAATGTACCTTATTAAACGCTTCCCATCACTGATATCCCCCAAATTCCTCATTTTTGCACAAACCCTAGTTTCTTGCTACAACTTGGCAATTTTCTAGGCTAGGCCTATGTTTTGCTCTTTTGGACCCCTTCCCCTCACTCAATCTCTGAAATTTCACTTTCCCCTGCTTCCGAACATCCCTCCCTACTTCCCAAAATTTTCTCAAGAATTTAGAAGCCCCTTATCCCTTTCATTTCACTTCATTTCGACAAATCCCTTGTTCCACACATCGGGATAGGTTTTACTCCAATGATGTTTCTGAGAAATAAAATATGAATTTGGAAAAAATAAGAGAGTTTTTTTCCAAAATATGCCAAGGAAGAAAAAATTACTTCACTTTTTACATAGGTGTCATGGTTTTAGAGAAATGTCAAAAATACAGTTGCCTCAGGAGAATTGATGCACCTCTGAAGTGACTTTGGGAAAATCAAGATTTCTCCTAGCTTGGTTGGCCAAATGACTTGCTTGATGAGTCAAATGATAACTATAAACAATGAGATTTCCAATGAGCTATCATGAGCTCAATTTGGAGTTGAGGAACTGAATTGGCACGATGCATTGAGATGGCGCGGCGCATTGGGCTAAAAAAGCCTAAAATCCATTCAAATATTCCTCCCAAGACTCTCAAATTGCTAAATTATTCATTTTTCCAAGTAAGTTAACATCCCTCCATGACAAATGAATGAATTTCTTATGGTGCTTATGGTGATTTAATGGATAAAAATTAAAACCCTACCTCCTTGCATTTTTTGTCAAAAAACAATTGCATAGGGTTTATGAGTTGTATTATTTTCTGCTAATTTCACTCCTATACATTTCTCACTCCTTCATTCCCTCAATAATTTTCTCCCTCTCTTTACATTCTCATCTACCCATTCCACATTTCCCATATCCCTAATCAACTAACCCTAAATCCCTAATCCCACTATCCCAAACCCTAGTCAAATATCCCCAAAACACTAATTGCCATCCCTAACCCTAGATTTCATCCCCTAAACCCTTTCATTCCCTAAAATCCTACAGCTAGCATCAAACCCTCCCCTCATTAGTCCCACTCATCCATGGCACTCAAAAACATGAAGGCAAAACCGGCAAGCTGACAAGAGGAGGAAAATCAAATTGACCACATTTGAGCAAGAAATTCAAAGCTGATCGCAAAACTTGGCTTGAAAGGGTAAATATGCATTTAGAGAAATCTAACAAGGAGAAAAATATGTTGAGGCACATGGCGAGTCATTATTGGGCAACAAATCATGTTTGCAAGGCACAAATCAAGATCCTAAAGGCTAAGTTGAAGAGGGTCTCAAAACGTCAGAAAAGGCAAGATAGAATTCAGATTTTGGCCAAGGCTTCCTTGGCCCAGCATAGTACATTATGGAGGAAACTCAGCCCAAATTTCAAGAAATTTGGGACACATTTTGCAAATTTTGTTTTTTTTGGCCTAAACACAGATTTTTCAGTTCAATGCGTCGCGCCACTTGGTGCGCACTTATGATTGGGAGCTCCTCTTTGGTAAAACTTTATATTTTTAGATTTTGCATGAAAATTTATGCATTCCTACCCATTCCCCAGATATTTTGATAGGTTTTTGGCATCCATAAGGGTCAAAAACACCCTAAAATTGACCTTTCTGCCCCTTTTTGGACACATAGGAAGTAGTGTTGGGAAAAATCATTTTTGGAGGGGCAAATGGAAGCCAAATTCAGAAATTACACTTGTGATGGAAAGTAGATAGGAAAACCTTTCCAAAAATCCCACTTGGATCAAATTTGGACACCAGGAAGGCCTTCAAAATTGGCTCCAAACTGGCACGACGCATAAAGAAATCTGGCACGACGCATTGGGGATTTTTGCTCATTTTTGACTCAGTAACTCTGTTTTTCGCCTAGTTTTGGATAGTTTGAATTTATTATCTCCAAAAGTTAAACTCATGGTGTACTTTGATGTAATTTTATGGGTCTTGATGTAATTTTGTCAATTTTTTACTCATGGAGGTAGATTCATCCATGAAAAGGTGAATTACAACTAAATGAATCAGTTTCCTATCTTATAGAGGCAAGTTGTTCCACTGCCTATTTTCTAGTTCTCAGTTTAGATCTTGTTGAAACAACTCCTAGACTTGTGAGCTCTACCCCTAAAGGCTGGGGATGAGGTAGTGTTCTCTATATCTTGTACTTTTTCGGTCATTTGCATGGTTGGAAGCTTGGGATTGCTTTGAGCATCATTGTACATTCATCTCTGCAGTTTGGCAAAGGAATAGACCAGGGTTTGCAGCACTCCTTGGGATTCATGTGGCTCTTTGTTTTGATGATGTATTTCTCTCTGTTATTGTAAGTTTACTGGTGCTTTATGTGTATCATCTTCCCTCTTATTTCTTCTTAAGTTAAAAAAACAAGGATAACGGTGGGATTCATTAGATTTGCAGTGCTCTACCTTGAGTTTTGTTTAATTTTCTATGTTTTCAATTGTTTGAAGAGGATTCCTGAAATTTTCTTGCCCTCTTCAACTATTCACCAGTCTAAGCTATCCATTTCATTCAAAATTGAAGCGTCAAAACAATTGCCTACCTTGCCCCATTCAGATTTCTGCAAAAACTAGGCCTCATTCCCCAGACCCAAAATCTGCCTTTCCCTTTGATCCAACAAACACCCTTAAAATAAAATCAAACTCTCTTACATATATACCTAGCCTAAAATCAGCCATTATTCAAGTCATCTCAAGCCTCACTGATTATTTTTGCTGAGATTGACCAGGAGAGAGCCCTCTCCCGATCTGGTAGGGCTAGCTACCAGGTTAAGCGTGGTTTGATGTTACCCTAGACTCTGCCTTCCTCAGCCTGAGGTAGATTTAGGCCATAACATTTTGCACAATTATGGATGAGGAATTTCCATAAATAATAGGGGATAATTACAAAGTAAACAACGCAAGGAAATAGGGACTTGTGAAAGCAGAAATTGGCTGAGCATAGGCAAAGGATTGTCTAGGAAACAATGAGATAGATAGAGATAGTGCGTAGGTTTCTTAGGCTTGAGAAAAGCATTGTAATAATAATTTATTTTTCTGACTAATGTAATATACAGATAGCAGGGGATTTTTGCTATGGATTTCCCTAGGAAATCGTTGTGTAATATGTTTATTGAATTATTTCTCTTGTATTCTTCGTGATCTCGAGATTGTTTAATTTTTTCTATTGCTAGTAGAGTAGATTCAAGTTTATTTTTTTAGTAAATTACAATTAGCAGTTTGAATCTACAAGGACTTTATACACTTAGATGGTGTTACATCTACTCAATCACTTGATATTCTCTAATATAAGTCTTTATAATTTTATACTTTATTCCTGGCTATGGCTCAATGCTTTCAAATATAGAAGAAGAGGGACATAATTAAAATGATAAAACTAAAATACACATAAATGAAAAATAAAATTGAAATTTTCAAAATATGGGTGGAATACATTTATGCTTTTCCTTGGAGTAAGCAATTCAATTATAAAAAACCCTCCCAACAAATTATCTATAAATCATGAAGATACAAGTTCCATGAGTTTTTTTCTTGGATGAATATCACTAATTATATGAAGGCATACACTTTCAAATAGATACCTTATTCAAACGTCACGTGGCAGTACTCTTGGTGTGCTAATATGTGGAATTGAATATTGCAAAAATATTAAATTTCATGTTTATAACTATTGCACTCTATACTGTCTTACAAAATTTCTTTGCACCCATTGGACATAGGTTAAATCATGTAAGAAGGAAGAAAATTTAGCTCTTAAAACAATTAAACAAATTCACTTTTATAAAACATTAAAATCCTATGGATCTTAAGTCAGTGACTATGGTAGGTTGATCTATTTACTTTTTCAATCTAAATTTGGATTTTAAGTACATATGTGTTAATACCATGTGAATTCCATTGACATGTATTTTGTAGAAGCTTCACATTAATAACATAACATGTATAATATATTGTATATTGGATATTTTTCATTATATCTTCTGAAACTACAATGTGATGTCGCGAAAAATCATTTTCAACCCCATTTTAGTAGAAATCACAATGTGAGGTTGAGGGGTGTAAATTTTTTGTGATGGGTTAGGATTCATATATGTGCAGATAATCATATGATTTAAAGAAAAAAAGGTGAGAAAATATAACTCACATTTCACAGGAGCCCACATAGCATAGAGAAATCGGTGATAAGGTGTTTTGTTAAGGCACACCATGGTGAAAAGTTCATTGGTTTGATACCTCACAGGAACAAATCAATCCATGAGTATTGGTTGGTGTGGCCAAGTCTAGGTCTAACTGTTTCAAGTTTTTTTTATAGTTTATATTTTCTTGGGTCAAATTTTCTGAATCCACAAGTTAGTCATCCCGATTTTTGAAGAAAATAGCAAAAGAAAAAAAAACTCGCATTTCATACAATGTATGATATAATGGAGGGAATAAATTTATTTCTAAACCTAGTAGTTAGAGTGGGATCAAAAGGTGTATTTTTATTTTTACTATTCTCTCTTAGAGATGGATTAAATAGATAAAAACATTTTCTCAATGTATCCACCCCATCCACAAGAAACAAGTTTTATCAAATGAGATTTTGTAAAAGAATGTTATCATTATGGAGAAACACACATTGGTAAATAAAGAAAGTGAAAAAAATAAGAAAAACACACATTAGTAAATTTAATGTGAAGACGAAGTAGCTAGGAAAAATTATTTTAAATCTAATGGTGATCAAAATTAGTTGAATGATTAAACATTTTCGTAGCGACCATTCATGGTATTGTTTTTTACAATTGATATAACAATAAAATATACCTAGATCATTTACTATAGCTTTCAAAGATGGAATATTCCATAGATGTAAAGGGATATTAGGAAACCTTACCCAAACTGGAGTGGTATAAATTTTAGTTCAAAAGGGGTTTAAAAAGGGGAACCATGGTTGCATAGACAACCATGCACTTTCCAAAAACCACAAACAAGAACCAAATATCTATTCCTAATATTAAAATTTATCATATACTAATACAAAAAAATCTATGGTCAAAGCATAGATATTTAGCTCATCTGAAGTTAGCGGTTTCGAGTGCTCAAAAATCAAGGAGAGAATATCTACTAAATGCATTTATAAACATTAAATATGCATATCAAGAAAAACTATGAGAACAAATTTGCATCCTAAATCTTCATCGACCAAGGGAACCTAAAAACAAAGGGGCTTCATGAACTTATGTCCTTAAGAAAAGAATGTCAATTGCACATTTCAAAACATCATGAAAAGGCAGGGGAAACCAAGTTTTACATGAGCCCTCTGGGATTAAGGAAGGAATCACACTACTTTCAGCATATTCTAAACAAAATGGTGTATTTAAGCTATTTTCCATGAATCCAGAGGATGGAGCAACACATTCCGCAACAATATTTACTGTAGCGAAGGGAAAATTTGGGTTTTTCACCATGGATAAGGGTGAGTTTATCCCCTTAGATAAGTACATGATATTAAATAGATCAACTTGGGAAGGTAATGTTGAAGAAAGTAGCATAATAGAAGATTACATAACATAAGAGTTCAAGTTTCTAGTTTCCATGCAAGCTAGAAATTCCATGAGTAGACAAGGGTCGTCGATAGATAAAAAGGAGTGAGATGGTAATGTGGAGGAACATTTATCCACCATATGAAAATATTTGGGAGAGAGGGATGAGAAGTGATCAGCAATGGGAAAACCTATTTTTCGCAATAGATAGTCCCCACTCCAACACTAACACATAATTTTTTCGCTCCTCATATAATTTATGTTCTGTGATGTAAAGTTGTAACATTTATTTTTAGTTTGTTTTGGGAATCATGTGCATCTACCTCGGGCCCTACCCCCTCATAATTGTTTCCAATTGAATTTTCTTATTCCAATTTTTGAGGTTTTTGTTACCCTCCATCACATGGGTTACATATCACTAAATAATGTTCAAGAAATGTCACATAGCATGCCCATTTCGCATATCATTGTTTTACTATTTTATCAATATAACACATGCTCCATTACAAATGCCAATTCAACCATAATTATTTAAGAAAGTGTTTACTAGTTAGTATGACCCATGTGCACCACTATGCTTACATATTTTACTTAATCTTGTCATTATATTATTTCCCATGCCACATGAAGCTGAGATTCTGTATTCTTAAAATGATCAATTTTCTTCAAAATGAACCGCAATTCCTTTAATGATCATTCATATTGAACTTGAGTTTCAATATGTATTTATTTGTATTTTTCAATGGATTCCATTCCACCATTTGGGTTAAGAGGGAAATTTTTACATTAAATATATTTGTTGCTTAGAATTAATTTCAACCATGAAAATTCCATATAGTAAATGTGGTACAAAAATGGAGAAACATCCTGCATTTCAAGTGATTATTTGACTTATTTATAGTGATTGAGGATTGCATTGTACCTGCCATCTTGTTTTTTTTGCAATGTAGATACAGTCATATTGTTCCAATACACATAATCAATTATCTCTCAAGAGATCCAATGCAGGAATATAAAATAGGGAAATATAAATTATTGATCCAATATAAAAAAACACCCACTTAGGTATGTATAGTGAATCCTACTTATCTTTTTGTTTTTAAAAACTTTCATTATTAAGTGATTGTCAAGGGACTTATGATTTCGCACTTTTAACTCTACGTGCAATTATGATTTTTATGTTACTAGAAATATGAGGGTAGTTTATTTTCCCTTGCATTTGTTTGAGTGAAAATGAAATTGATTGATTGGAAATAACATGTTTTTTTCAAGAAAGGTTTTGTGGTGGCATTTATAAGTAACAATAGTCACAAAATAATCATAAGGTAACACATGGGCAAAGATGAAAACTAGGAAAAATGAATAGGTAGTTGTAAACCATCAAAAACCAACGCATGAAGCGATATTATAGCTACCAAGAATGGATTGATGACCAAGTAGGAAATTGAATTAATCCAATACAAATTCACTACCTTGATTGTGAAAACTCACCTCAATACATAGACTCTACATAGGGGAAATGTTTTACAATGTAATCAAGTAAGATAGAAGGATACACGTGGAAGGGTCGGTTGTAATTAATTGATGAAACCAATATTATTTCAACATTACTTGTAGGTAAGAATGGCTTGAAGAATACCTATGTTTGATTATGGTGTAAGTGTGTTCATACATGTACAAATGTAAGATGAAGGAGAGCTACATGAATATTATAAGAGCATAATGATGATATTTCTATAAGTTATGAACAATCTCTATGGTTTTAGAAAATGATTAGTTTGGAATGAGAGATTTTTCTAATACTCATATTCTAATTCATCCCAAGCCCACACATATTTTATATTTACATAAATAACAATATCACTACTATTGTCTTGTAATTAATTCACCATCATAAGCATGCACACTATTTTGAATCCATTGGAATGTTTATAGTTATGTGGAAGTTTTTACATTATTTTTATAGTTGTAAAAATATGTAAGTTGAAATTAATAAATAAATTTAAAAAAATAAATAAATTAAATTAATAAAAATCTATAATTGATGTCTATGAGTTAAAATATTCATCCTTATCTCATTGTTCCTTAGATTTCCATGTTCACATTATTTCAAATAGAATTGTCTTCAACTCTCACTTTCAGGAATTTATTCATAATGTTCTCAATGTGTTATCCCAAAAATATATTCTTTCAAGACATCCTCTATGCTTTTCTTTTAGAGATATACAACCCTTGCCCAATGTGAGGTTCTAGGGAAAAGAAAAAGTAAATCCTTACCTTCAACCTAACATTATTCACAAAATAATTATAAAAAATACTTTTAATATAAAAATTACATCAATAATACATTACAAAGAAAAAGATCTAAAATATATCGATGCAAATATTTGTTAGCTTGACATTGAATTTTAAAGTATCTATTTTACATAGAGAAATTTAGGAAGTTTCCAAGGGTACATATAAATAATTGTTTTCCATTTGAAAATAAATAGGGAGGAAGAACACTTTTGATTTTCTAGTCATGCCTCAAGATAAAGGTATCCTCTTCTTCTAAACTTGAAGTATCTAATAAAAACAATGTTAACAATGTCTTTTTGCTACCAATAATAATATTTGGTTCTCATTATTTCAGATATAGAGAGGACTGACTATTTCAAAATTATTTTTTTTCCATACAATATTAAGTGTTACACAACATTTTATCACTATCCCTACAATCCCCAACTCGCACATTGGAGGGTCGTTTCTGTGACCAATAAGCAGTGTCATGCTTTGCAAATACCATCCTTGCATCCCTTTTGATGAAATCAACATTCTTCTTGCTGACATTTCCCTGAGCAAAGCTGTAAAAATCCATACTTTTACCTTGGCCCGAGTAGCCAGTTACACACTCGTGCTGACAGAGAAATTTAACACTTAGCCCGCACCACTTGGCACTCTGTGCCAGTTAGAAACCCATGCCAAGCTGTTTATGGAATGTTTTTTTTTTAAATAGAGGCGGAGGTTCCATTCCAACCACCTCGAGGATGAGTCATTGGGAGTGGTTGAACTAAAACAACCATGGACTCCTTCCTTTAGTTAGTAGTTTCCACCTCCCTTGGAACTCTCCTAAAGGTTAGGACTCCCTCCCACCTTTATAGGGATCCAAACCTCCTCCTTTTACTCTATAAAAGAAACTATCTCTTTTAGTAGAAGCTAGCTGAATGGCTGAATAGCTAAACTAGGAGAATTATACATACTATAGCTAAGCTGCTAGAGAAGATAGAATAATAAGGATTATGTTAAGAGAGCTTGAGTCTGAATTATCTGACCAACATTTGAGACGTGCTTCGTATGAACCCCGCTAGAGGAGACTGCGACATCAAAGCATCAGATGTACTCTTCCTTCTATTCATTTATATACATGACTACTGTTTGGTTCCACTATTGTGTTATGATGTTTATTTGATGCGATATGTTTAGCCCTCTTTGACTAGCTTAGTTGTGAGTGAAACTATTCTGTCATATGTTGTTCTTGTTCTTTTTCTATTTACAGGTATCTGAGCACATCAACAAATGGATTGTGATTTTCCAAGGCAGGAGCGAGAGGCCACTACTCTTTTTGCAACGACGATAACATTGGACTCAAGGTAGGTCAATCTACCGTGTTTTTTGTTCATTCATTAACTAGGAAGCCACACTTTAGCATGTCATTTTTTTACTAGACCCACCTTAGGGCTAGAGGGATCATCTTTGTCCGCAGAGAGGATTTACCTTCATAACAAATTGGCAACTCCACTGGGGATCAGTGCGAGTTTGTCGTGTCATCCTGTTGGGTCAGTTTCGATTATTGGTTTAGCTATCTGTCTTTTTCTAGTTTGTTTGTTTAGTTTCCATCCTTTTTTTAGCTCCAGAGTGTCAACATTGACCTTTTCTCATTAGGTTAGGGTTTTTCCTCTTTTTCCCATAGGTATCCAGCTTGGCGCGGTTTTTTTCTGGACAGTCACACCGATTGGCACATGTTTCTCTTTTAGAACTCATGCCAAACTCTGTATGGCATGGATTACAACCTTACAGTTGCGCCAACCCCTGTAGGTTTTGGTTTGACCTCCTTAATGAGTATTTTGGTCATTTGTTCTTGCTTCTGGGTTATTTTTTAGTGTGTTTAAGCCTTTCAGACTGTATTGACTACTGTAGACTTGTTTCCTTCAGCCATTTATTCCTTTTCTTGTCGGTGTCGTTTAAGACCTTAGGGTTTCTAAGTGTTCTTACACACCGAGCCTTCTATTCGAGAAAAAATCTCTTTGATTGTTATCAGTCTTGTTTCGGGTCATTAGACTGAGTTTTTCTTAATCCGTTTGTTTTTCTTATTGAATGGTCTTTTCATTTTTTGATTAGTCCTTCTTCTTCAATACTTTGAGCATTGATTACTTTTCTTGTTTGGGTCGCTTTGGGAAACTCTTTTTTCCAATTGAAAGTTTGCTCCATTAGCTTGTATGTTTTTTATCTGTTTCTCTTTGGTTGTGTCATTCAATTTCAAATCCTTACATTCGCAAAACTTCAACTAGTGTTTATTTTGTTTTCCATTGAATTAGTACATTGTGTGCTTTATTTCATTGAAAAACCAAAAAATATCTTTGCATTCTTTTGTTGCATCAAAAGTGAAACATTCCTTTACATAACTAGCATTTGTCAATATAGGAAGGAAATTCGTTTTTGATTGATTGCATCAAGGGAATTAGAAGTTTCTTCGCATATTTTCCTTGCTTGATTTTTTGAAAGATTTCTATCCTTCTTATAACTAGCATTCATCGAATTGAAATGATGTTCATTTGCATATAGTTTTCATTTAGGAAGTTGAGCTCCAAATTTGATAGGGCCTGGAAATTGAAACCTAATTCAATATTATCTTTAAAATTTACTCAATGAACCTAAGGAAAAATTGAAACCTAACGCAATATTTCTAGTGGTCTAGGCTAGAGACGTGTTCTGGCGTCTTAAAACCTAGTAGTTTTCCTTCGCCTGTTGGCTTTAGACAACATTAGTACAGACTTGTGCTCCCTGTACCATCACATATATAAATGGATAACCCTCTAGGTTTTAATCCTTTTATCCATAGGAAGTTGATTCTGTCGTCTTGTAACCATGATACACTGAACACAACATTCAGGGAGATTGACTGCACATATGTCAAGTCCTTGGTCATTTTTGTTTCATTTGATCACCAAAGTGTATATGGAAGTTCACGGAAACCTGGTACACCCTCTTGCTTAGAATTCTTGAGAATTCATTTTGATATTTTCGTGACTCCTTAAACAAGATAATAGATCATCGAACACTTGTCCTTTCACACTCGTTTCAAATTGAAAGTGACTATAGTCATCTTTTTCCTATTTCTCGACTCTTAAAACATGAAACAATGAATTTTGGTTTCAGTGTTATAAAATTAATCACCTATGATTACACACCCATTAAAAGTTTGTTACATCGTCTGGTTTATTTCCTTGGTTCTTTATTTTGGTACCTTCACTTGGTTGTCTCTTTTCCTTCCTGTTCTAATATACACTCAAATTGGTGGAACATCCAGTTTCGTCATCCTCACTGCCTCCTAGTGGTAGTTCTTTTCCGGACATTTCTTTCAAAACCCCTTAGTCCACTAGGTTTGTCGAGTTCTCATAGCCTATTCTTTCGTCTATCCAACCCCTTGCCACTCTATCTCCACTTAAAGAGCTTGTTGAATTCCATTGGCCTCCTTCAAGTGCTTGGTCTGGTTTTGGGGAAGAAGGAGAGTTTCCTCCACTTACATCTGGATCAACTTTTGTTGCTGTTGCGATACCTCCTAGTCCCTGTATTATTTTTGAAGATCTTACATTGGACTCAGATATGGATTCCTCCAGTTCTGTTGGAAGTGAAGGAATGTCTGTTTCCATAGGAGAATATCAACTCTTTCCTGAATATCTTTCTCGTGCCTCCACCCAATCTTCACCATCATCGGTCTCACTTCCACTTGGATATAGGTCTTTGAGTCAGATTATGTTTGGTGTTGCCTCCATTGTGCAATCGAGTACAGTAACTCCTCCTCCGAGTTTGGTCTTACCTTTGTTGGGGCTATCACCTTTGACTCCTGGTTCATCAGTTACTATGACATCTATTCCAATTCAACGAACGGTTTGTGTGGCTTCTAGCTCAGTTTCCACTACTCCTGTGATTCCTGGTGGTATTAATTTTGAAGAATATCTGTTGGTTGTTCAGAAGAAAAATTCTCAGGGTTCTCAGTAGTCTTAGGCTGCTGCTAATCCTCGATTCCATCACTATGATGTTGTTGGTAATCCCATATATATCTATCTGCACCATTATGATGTGTATGGTAATCCGGTATATTTGCCTCCTATTGATCCTTATCAGGTTTTTTATGATCCTTATCATACTGTTACTCATTTGGGACCTACTCTTCCTGTGCAACCCTCTGGATTACAAGGACAAACCTCTCAGGGACAACCTTTAGCACAGCAGGGCCCTGCTTCTGGTCCACAGGGACAACCATACAATCCACAAGGCCAACCTTTACAAGGACAGCCTTTGGTCCAACATGGACAACCCTCTGTTCTCTCGGGTCAATCGTTAAATCAACTCGGATCATCTTTTGGTCCTGGGGGGCAAAATTATCTGTTACAAGGACAACCTATTGCACTTCAATCACAGCTGGCGTAATTAAAATCAAAATAAAATAAAATAAAATAAAATAAAATAAAATAAAATAAAATAAAATAAAATAAAATAAAATCATCATCATCATCATCATCATCATTTTTAGGCGCGCGGCCGCCGTTCGGTGCCTGGATGGGTGTTTAACC